>OX384046.1:4552778-4612778 GCA_947534325.1 Agonum fuliginosum
TGAAAGAATAGGTAAAGGTAAGTTAATAACAAATAGTTTTGCTTATTCTTGGTTAAGTTTAACATTATAGTTTAAAACTTTATTGCTGGAAACCATTCGGAATTGTTTAATACATTATATTTCAAGTTAAAATACTTTGGCGTTTACGGCATTTTAACTTTTAAATTTGGTTTGGCGTAAGCGACAATGCACAATGTTAATTACATATGAGTTTATGCTGATCTTTTTATTAAAATATTTTACCTTGTGCTTACTTCATGGAATTATTTTACATTTGTGACTGATAAAGACAATTATTGTTTTCATAATAATGTATATACGGGATTAAATTTAAGGCACATTTTTCTAAAAATTGTATTTTATTATTGGTTTTTTACAATGTCGCTTGCGACATTTTAATTTACCATTTAGAGTATGCAAAAATGAAGTCAAGTCATTAGTTGCAGATGCATTCGCTTAAATAGATATTGACGACGATACGACGAATAATTTATAAATTACTTATATTAAATTTCATTTATTATTTATGTTTTGAATAAGAATTTTTTATTTATAAAGTACAAATTTGTACCTTTTTTATAAAAAAAATATTTTATATATTGTTACACAGCATATTTTACTACTGTTAATAATAAAAGTTTAATTTCAATTGGATTATGATTTTTTCCTTTCCTTATAAGAGACTTAAGCACCACAAAAATAAAATAAGTATGTTCGCATAAATGTCTTAAGACTGCGTTTAAAGCCCTCTATGAAAAAACGTGGCCAATTTTTGAACAAACCAGAGTTTCAAACCATCTATGAAAACACATCGCCACCATTCCCTAATGGGGTAGAGCTATTTACCTAAAGATGTCACCATAGTAAGACAGCACATCAGTCAGGTAGTACGACCCGCGTAGGGTAGGTAAGGGGAATGGGGAATGGGCAAGGGATGTACGCCAGATGGGAAAGAACCGAAAGAACGCATTGCACCATGCACATAACACAATTCTATTCGGCTTCACAAATTTACGAACGGTGATTCCATGCCTGTTTCCATACTTACCCAAATAGTCTGAATAATATTTTTAGAATGATGTAAACTGTACTGTACATACGTAAAGAAAATAATTTATTTTTATTAATAAAGCAAAATATTTTAATTTCAATTAAAGTCTTCAAAACAATAATAATAAATTATCAGTAAATTTTTCTACAAATATATATTTTTGCCAGTTCTAATAATATAAAATATAATACAATTTACATAAAAATACAGTACCTACCTACGTAAACAATAATTTTTTTTATTGTTTATATTTAGTTGACCTTGGGTTTGATAAAATAATTATGATTTTTTTGTAACATGTGCACGCAAAATGAGCTTGTAGAGGGAGCAAAACGCATTTTTGTTCCCTTGAGATATTTTGCTCCCTCTCTATTATTTTCGAGAAGCGAAGTAGCGACCGTTACACTGAGGGAGCAAAATATCTCAAGGGAGCAAAAACGCGTTTTGCTCCCTTTAAACAAGCACGTTTCCGCTCATTTTTCTGTGCACTCGTTACAAAAATTATCGTATGCACTTCGGGAGGAACGCTTTTGCTCTCTCGGGTGAATTGACAGCACAAGACTGATTCAGTCCTGTGTTGTCAATTCACCCGCGGGAGCAAAATCGAGTTTTCCTCCCTTGGTGCATAATGTACTATTTTCCGTTGATATCTGTAATTGTTGAATAGTGTACGAGTATGTTTGGTAGTGTGTATAAATTATATCAACAGAAAATATTAAAGTTTTTTTTATTAAAAAAAAGTCAGACATAAAATCCAAAATTGGAGTTCTACTATCAGCTATTTCAGGAAGAATATAATTTAAATAAAAATATTTTAGTTTTGGTAACATTACTTGCTGGCGTAAAATTTCATCTTTTTCATCTTTTTCTACGTAGGTACAGGTCGACATTAATGAAATAACAATATTCTTTATTATTTATTTGATAAAAGTAATTATGGTTTCTTTTTAACATTTTTTTTGCTTCAGTATTCAAAGTTTCACTGGTATTACTAAAAAAGAAATGAAAGTTATACCTACAGTTTGTTTATTTAAAGTAGACTTAATTTACACATATACAGAAAACGAGACAAAAGTATTGATTTAAACAATTTCATTATTCAAGATTTGTACTGATAAAATCAATTTGCTGTAGTACTTGTTATTTATTTAATGTAAAACTTGAAATTTTTACATAATACTGTATTTGTATTAACATAATATCATATTTTGTTGCTACATTAATAGGTACCGATTCAAAGTCAAATATTTTAAAAAGAATTTTCAACACCTTGTGCAAAAATAAATAAAAATATTACTTTTAATTCTGCGTCAGTAAGAAATAGTATAATAATGATTGGAATATTAGTCTATTTCTAGAAACAAATAATAATCTTAGGGAGGGGGTAATTTTTGCCGCACCCCCTCCTTTCAGTTAATTGAATTAATGTTTTTTCGACTGTTTTTTATTGTGATGTGTAAAAAATACTCGAAAGCTCAGTTATACAGCATCTATTTTTCTTACATACCTAACCGACGTTTCGGTTAGCACTGGAACTTTCTTTAGGGTCTAAAATTTACAACAATGTATATAAAACAATTACCTAAAAGATTAGGTATATACATTGTTATAAATTTTAGACCTTGAAGGTTTAACTGTAAACCGAAACGTCGGTTATGCAAGAAGATTAAATGCTGTATTACTGAGATTTCGAGTTTTTTTTACACCTTTCAGTAAATTTTATATAGTTGTAGTAGCACAATGCATCTTCAAATATCTATACATAAATTACAAATTTTATAAACACTTGAAGCTTGTAGCAATATAAAAAGAAAAAGTGATAATTATGTTGGTACACATACTATTTGAAGAAAGAATTTGATTTCTTGAGTTGTAATAAAAAATAAGTAATTTAGAACTTTTAAACTTTTTTTAAGCTTCCACTTAGATTTTGCAACTCTCGACTTTTTATTTTTCTTATTAATTTTGCTTGGAGCAATTAAAGATTTGCGGCCCATATTTAACAATATAATAAGCGAAATTATTTAACTCTTTAACAATGTACAAAACGATATTGTCAAATCAAGATCACAAGTGAAAGTGAAGGTTTTACCCTTCCCTTAGCAAGCAGCACAATTTATATACCTATACAACTGTTATTTAACCGTTAATCCATGGAAAGCACCTTATTCCAGGTATTGAGCAGTAGATTGTTTTTCGATAGCAACACTAACAGTTATTTCAATCCTATAAATCAAACTTTAAATCTTGGAAAAACTTCTGTATTTGAATTAGCAGTTTTCCCTCAGCAGCACAAACTATAATAATCTTAACATAACTGTTATTAACCCCGTTAATTTCAAAATAAACTTTTAATCCTTTAAATCAAAGTAAATCTTTTTATATTTTATCTTAACATAACTTGTTAAGCCCGTTAATTCAAAGAAAAAAATGTCAACTGTCAATCTGTTTGTTTTCCTCCACAGTTCGATTTTTCGCCTATAAAACGCTTATAAATATCTCAGTACAAATTGCAGTAAATGAAAATGTTCTCGCTTCAACTACCTGGAACAAATTTGAACAGCCGGGTCCACTACCGTCTACCGGTCTCTTCTTAACCGACCGAATCCTAGTGACAAGAAGCTGAACTATTTACTCGCTAAAATGCATTATGGCAGGCGCTCAGCCCTACATTTTTTTATTCGTACAAATTTCAAAAACTCTTGAATATATACGATTTTTGAAATTATATTTATAAACAATATCATATATTCTTTGTTAGGAGACTAATTTCAATACATTTATTTTTCTAGTACTGGAGAATTTAATTAATGTATTAAAAATTTAAACAATAAACAAAAATGTTATATATGGTGACATAGATATTTAAATGCTAAATACAAATTTGAAAACCGGATCCCTTTAAGTGCAATAGTTCTTGAGATTTGTATGCTTGAAATTTTAGTGCACTTCGAACGCAGTCTTAAGCGACAGACTTAAGCGGCAAATAACAGTTTTTCTCCTAAATTTAAACGTCACATGCGACAAAAAGTTAAACGACGTAACCAAAGTTTTAAAGCGAAAGGACGTAAGCGACTCAAATGAAAGTTTTCAACGGATTTTTATTATTTTTGACTATTATATAGATACCAAGAGTATACTAATGTGACAATAATATATTTTTAGGTTTTTTAAAAAATGTGTAACAATAATAACATGTTGAACTAATAAAATATTCGGTTTTTATTGTTTATCTCGAAACAACACAAATGTCGGTTACGTTGTTTTCAAAAAACAACGTCTTTGTTCCAGTGACTAAAACTTTTTGCTATTAAAAATATATTTATTTAGCAAAAGATCATTTGTTTCTACAACTGATACCATTTACTTGCAATGAAGATTTATTTGTTACAAAGACAAAATTTCTTTGTTACCTCTACAAATGCTTGATAGCAAACCGTTTTTAGTTGCAATTACTTATGCTATTTTTTTCCGTGTGGGTGAACAGCGTGGGCACGCAGATAAAGCGTACAATCTCAGTGGCGAAAGTTTAGTGCACACGCGGCGCGATTTTAGACGTCATTTCAACGTACCGCGCAATCAGCCTCTTCCGTCAAATAGGACGATTCGAACGTGGATAAATAATCTTGAGCAAAGTGGATCGACGTGTAAAAAAACGGTGGAAATGCAAAAACAGTTCGAATCCCTGAAAACATCGCAGCTTCAACATCGCCTGTTGAATAGGTAGACCACGCTATTAATGTTGAGTCGGCGATCTTCCTCCCCACCACCTCCCTTCGAGCTCTAAGCCCCACATCAAATATTTCCATTGGACTGGCGAACCCTGTACATACTTTTGTAAATTGTGAAATTTTCGTACTTTTTGTGTTTATTGAGTTGGCATTTCTGAACGAATTGAAATATTGACCGGCGGATTTCTGCAATAGATTCTCCAAATAATTTTCTATAAGGTACTTTGTATGAATTTTATTTTAAAGCCTTTGTCAAATCGATGTTCACATATTTTTTTCCTCGAAAAATAGTAAAAAATTTATAATTATTTTTATTTACTGTGTTTGATCTGTAGTTTCTTAGTATCTTATAGAGAATTATTTGGAGAATCTAATGCAGGAATCCGCAAGTCAATATTTTAATTCGTTTAGAAATACGTACTAAATAAACACAAAAATACTAAAATTTCACTAATATCTCTAAGAAATTATGTTTGTTCTGTGACTAAACTGGTACTCCCGAAATGCAGAAAATTATGTACATAACATTGGATGGCCCCCTCCAAAATATTTTAGTCGTGTTTTTTGGATTTTTTATCCGATGCTTCGTTTTCGAGATATTCCTAAACGCAACTTAAAATGGTCCACCGTGTAGCCTTGAAACAACTACTAAGTGTTGGCGACAGTAAATGTTAGATTTAAAATTAATATTTTTTAATTGTTTCAGACTCTATTGAACAATAAAGGTCGAGTCACATACAGAGAGTTTTTTTTATAAGTAAACATAGGGCATGTCATTACCATAGTTACAGTGTTACAGGATGACAGCAATGCATTAGCGCGTTTTTTTTATCAGTAAACATAGGGATACTTAACATACGAAAATAAATATGAAATATAAATTAAAGAAATGATAAATTATTTATTTATGTTTTCTACACTTAAGAACTAGGTAGATACATTAAACTAATGAGAATTTAAGAACTAGGTAGACACTTAAAAAATAATGTGTACAATGGTGACAGAATGAATGTTGAACAATTAAAAAATCGAATTAGTGCTGCTTCCCAAAATATTACTCCCCAGCAAATGCTATAAATTATTTTTATAATCGTTTAGGATATTGTTTAGAAGTTAATGGTTCCAATTTTGAGCATTTAATTCGGTTAAAAAAATTCTCATTAGTTTAATGTAGGTAACTACCTAGTTCTTAAGTGTAGAAAATATAAATAAATAATTTATAATTTCTTTAATTTATATTTCATATTTATTTTAGTATGTAATTATCCCTATGTTTACTGATAAAAAAGACGCTCCAATACATTGCTGTCATTCTGTAATACTGTAACTATGGTAATGATATGCCCTATGTTTACTAATAAAAAAAACTCCCGGTATATTGGCACCGTGCGTGGCAGATACGACAAAATTAGTTGCCTATATTACCTACTTGTGTACATATTCAATAGTTATATCACAAGTGCATGACAAATACCTGAATATTTTTTCGAGTGCACGAATGTGCACGAGAGAAAATATTCTGATGTATTTGTCATGCACGAGTGGTATATTGGTAGAATATTTCTCGAGGAAAATTCGATATTTGGAATATAAAATAATTAATATTTGATGTCACTTAAACGTCAGATCATTGACATTGGCACTTTGTCCAATGCAATTGTGCAATTTTTGATAAAAAAAAATATAATGTAGATAGTAAATATACCTGTATTTGCCATTGTACTAACTGTAATTTTAATAAATAACAAATTTCTTGATGATTTGTTCCTTGTGTTGACAGCTGTCGAAAATACTCGGGAATGCACTTGTGAAAATACTCGCGGGTACTGCACTTGGGCACGTACTCACTGATACTTGCTTGTTTTTGCTCGAAATTTAAAAAATACTGTAACCTGATTGGTTGAATTTTTTCGAGGGAAATAGGTAGTCAGTTATTATACCACAAGAGTTTCGAAAATAATTGAAAATACTGCCGACTGATGAGACGTATTTCCATAGAAACAACTCGAGACCGAAGGTCGAGATGTGTTTTGCGGAAATACGTCGAACCAGAAGGCAAAAGTATTTTCTATTATTTTTGATGATCGAGTGGTATACGCATTGACTATTTCATGAATAAATCTGTTTTCAATAGCTCAGTTTTTAATAATGATGACTTAAAATGGATTCAAATCCTTGCTCTAATACGTGGATTCGAACCCCAAAACAAATAAAATGAGTAAAATATAAACGGGTGATTCTACTTTTGAATATTGTGCATGAAATTACACCAAAACTCTGTATTTTAACCAAAAATAAGCTTACACAAGACTTATTTGTTACCAAAAACCAATATGTTTACTCAAACAACAATGTAAATAACCAACTTCAAAGTACACACTTCAAAGTCTACACTCTCAAAATATATACCAAAACAATTCAAAATATCAATAAACCAAACACCAATTATTATGGAATAAACATTAAATGAATCACATTGACCCTAAATCACCAATACCGAATGATTTCAACTAACAAGAGCAAGCCCTAACTTATCAATGTGATTCCACAACACGAGAAAACCAATAATACAAATCAAACTGTTTACCAAAACAATGATATTTTACCAATAATACACAAATAATAATAACTCAGTACGCCCCTGGCGTTTGAACTGAACAATATTATAACCAATACACAAATAATACTCAAAAACCAAACATCAAGTAACACTGATGCGTATTTGAACAATAAACAATTTGCTAACTAACAGTTTAGCAAACGTTAACCAACAGATATTTAACAGTCTTTAAACCAAATAAACAAAGAAATACTGTACAAACGCAAGCCTAACTGCGATGCGAAGTAACCGCGATGACTATCACTCGAACACTGACTGTTTTAACCAACAGATAACCACAAACAAACATCAAAATACGATGATGTGTAACAACCAAACATCAAATAACAATGATGTGTACAACACACTGTTAAATCTTATATTTAACAGTCTTTTACCAACGAAAATACTACACAAACGCAAGCCTAACTGCACTACGTCTGATAGCGAGAATGAGTTCTAACTAACTGACTGTTTTGGCGCGCTCGCCGCTCGGAGACCAAGCATCAACAACAATTCTGGGGGGTCTGACGTAACAATACAGGCTACGTTCGGCCAGCGAGGGGGGTCGCTAGGCAACGCCATGCACGCCGCATTCCACAGCGGACAGCGGCGTGCGCGCAAGAATGCTTCTATTCTAAACATTTCCGGCCACCAAAATGTCTCATTTTCCCCTAACCTCTAACTACTTGGTAAGGGACTCAATTTGACTAAAGGTCTTTGGACCTCCTCCAGGCCAGATCCTGCTCTGGCAAACCTGACAACACTGTCTGGTCTTGGGTAAACTTGCCATCACTGGTTGACAAGTTATCGAGTCACTTTTAACACAAGTGACGCTTTTATTAAGAACTGAACGAATAGTTCTTCTTGCTGATAAGATCCAAAATTGATGACTTATCAAGGAACGCAGTGCTTGAGGCGGTAAGTGCATATAAGTTTGATGCATGTGCCTCACAAACATAAAAGTAACCTTATGTTTACATGGGAGTAAAATTGGTAATTTTTGTTTTACGTCCACACTAGAATGTCGCAGCCGCCCACCAACACGCACTACACCCTCTGAATCGAGAAATGACGAAAGCGACTGAATGGCCTTACGGCAGGATTTGTTCTGTTGAATTTGAACCATTTCCTCTGCAAATGCTTCCTTTTGAAGCATAAGAACAATTTTTGTCTGCGATTTACGCAGTTCGAGAATTGTTAAACATACTTTTTCTTTTTTGTCTGTGCTTGATTTCCGACAATTATTAATAAAGCGTAATACGTACGCTGTGGACCGTAGAAATTTATTCCACGAAGAACACTTTTCAAAAAGAGCAAACTTGTCAATTGGTTTTGTCAACAAGCACTTTGATTTCTCTTCGCTGGAAATCAAACTTGAAATCGAATCTGTTACATTCACAGAACGACTTATTGGCCAAGTTTCTTTACTGTTGGATCTTGGATCTTGGATATAATGGGGAGGGTGGAGTAAGAACACCACATGCACTTAGGCCGCTCAAACGGGCCCATTGTACAACCTCCGGGAAGCACAACTCCCTGCTACAGGTCCTGAAGCCATTCCACACTCAGGAAGAACGCTAACAGGTTAGTAGCGGGAGTTATGCTTAGGGTGCCCATGTCCGGTCAGAATTCCCCTAGCATGGATCCTCTTTTTGAAGACAAAGCAGGACATTCACATAGAATGTGCTCCACAGTTTCATCTTCTTCTTCGCAGCCTCTACATAGAGGACTGTTGACGATTTTCATGCGATGCATGTGTTTGTTTAAACGACTGTGTCCCGTCAAAATACCGACAAGAAGTTGAAGGTTGTTCCTAGAGAGTCGAGTAAGATAATTTGCCAGTTTAGTAGTTGGCCTCGCAATTAGCCTCTTTGCATGTCTGCATTGAGGTGTGGTAGTCCAATGGACTAAAAAATTTTCAAAGCTGAAGTCTTTGACAATATCATGAAGAGTTGAAGTTGTCAACGGAAGTATAGGTTCCGGGCCGCAAGGCAGAGAAGACGAGGCTTGTCTAGCAAGTTCATCGGCCTTAGCGTTACCTTCATTACCACTATGCCCTTTAACCCAAGTGAGTTCTACGGCATTGTTTTCGGATATGTCAGACAGTGCTTGTTGACATAGCTCGACAAGCTTTGACGTGACTTTGCAGCCATTGAGAGCTTGAAGAGTTGCCTTGCTGTCTGTTGTTATCCTAATTGACTTGTTTTGAACCTGGAGTTCATTCACAAGTATTGCACTCTGCATTATCCCCATAATCTCAGCCTGGAAGACAGTGGTGTGAGCACCAAGGGGTATGCTAACGTTAAGGTTCAGTTCTTCGGAGAAGATTCCCGAGCCTGAGCCTGTGGACGTTTTGGAGCCATCTGTAAAGATGAAAATGTCAGGGCTGGAGGCTCCCTGACTATCTAGTATAACACGATAGGGTTTATCGAAGTTGAATGTAGGAGGTGTGCAATCCGCATTCATCTGCAGATGATCGCTGTGTAGAGCCAGAGTGAAAGCTTGGGAGTCAGTCCCCAAGTTCGACCCATAACACGACGGCATTGCCAGAAGGCAATGCAGGCTTTTTCAACTTTTTGGTTTAGATGTTGACCCCAGGTCAATTTACAGTCAAGTCTAACTCCCAGATACTTGACTGTATCTGAAAAGCCTAGAGTTTGATTGAAGAGTTTCGGCATGTTGAGTCTGCCGATTTTACGTTTTCTGGTAAAAAGGACCATCTCAGTTTTGGTTGGGTTAACTGAAAGAGAGTGTTCCTCGCACCAAGATTCAAGAAGTTTGAGAGCATTGTTGGCCACTTCACAAAGTGTGTTCTCAAATTTGCCATTTAGCAGAATTGTAATATCATCTGCATAACCAACGGTGTAGAAACCATTGCTATTGAGTAGCTGTAAAAGGCTGTCAACTACAATGACCCAAAGGAGAGGTGAAAGGACTCCTCCTTGAGGACAACCTTTGGTAACGTAACCCCTTATGGTTGAGTTTTCTGACGAAAACTTAACGGCTCTATGTTCAAGCATGAACTGAATCCACATAATTAGTGGTTGTTCAACGCCATGTTCACTTAGAGCGTTGACTATGGAGTTAAAAGTCGCTTTGTCAAAAGCTCCTTCTATATCAATGAAAGCACCCAGGGTGGAATTTTTACATTCCATCGATCTCTCGATCCTACTAACTACAGCGTGAAGTGCAGTCTCGGTTATCTACCCTGGATGTAGGCATGTTGATTAGGGTGAAGAGGATGGCGAGAAAGCGCAGTCTCTCTAATGTATCTGTCGCACAGTCTTTCCAGAGTTTTAAGAAGAACTGAGGTAAGACTTATTGGGCGATAAGATTTAGGTGATGAGTAGTCTGACCGTCCTGGTTTAGGAATGTACACTACTTTCACTTCCCTCCATTGTAGAGGTACATATGTGAGGGTTAAACACGCCTTAAAAATCCAAATCAGATGAGGTAGCAGTTGCTCACATCCCCACTGAAGAAGGGAAGGTACTATGCCATCCATACCTGGTGATTTATATGGCTTTAAAGAGTTTATTGCCCAGGTTGTACGTGTCTCATCAACAATTTTGGAGGATAGCGTGAACGCTTCCTCCGAGGAGGTGTGTTCGCGTGCTGCCCAATTGGTGGTTTGAGAAATTACACAGCCTGGAAAATGAGTTTTTAACAAGATTTCATTATTTTCTGTTAAAGAAGAAGCATAAGAGCCGTCCTCGTGTTTGAGGCAGCCAAGCTGTAAGTTTGGATCTTTTGAGAAAACCTTTTTCAAGCGAGCAACAGGAGCAGTAGTCTCAATGCTGCTTGTAAAGTTTTGCCACGCAGATCGTTGTTTTTGACGAATGGTTTTCTTATAAACAGATTTGTGTTCTTGAAAAGAACGCCAGTCTGCTTCGTCTTTAGAGTTTTTTGCTTTGTTGAACAATTTCCTGAGATTTGTTCTCATTTTGTCTAGCTCCTTGCACCACCATGGTGCGTTTTTAGGGTTGACTACACTTAAAGGACAAGCCTTTTCATATGAGTTAATGATGACGCTTTGAAGATTGTTGACGCAATTTTCAAGTGTTACAACATTTACTTCATCAGGTATCTGACATTTTTCAAGTCCTGAAGATAGAAGGTCTTGAAATAAGTTTCTGTCAGTTCTCTTAGGATTACGAAAGGTCCTTTTCTCAATGTTTTTAGCATTCAGTGTAAAACATATCCATTTGTGATCAGACATAGACAGCTCAGGTGATACACACCATCCCGAGATGTCTTCGGATATTTTTGATGTAGCAAGGGTGATGTCGATCCTAGTTTGAGCACGAGAAGTGACAAAGGTAGGTTCGTCGCCCTTATTAAGAATTTCCAGGTTAGTACTGGTGATATATTCACATGGCGATCTGCCTCTAGGGTTAACGTCTTTGCTGCCCCAGATAGGGTGGTGTGAGTTAGAGTCACATCCAACAATAAGATGCTTGCGATTGCTATCACAGAACTCTACCAGCTTAGCCAGTTCTGGACTGGGAGGAAGCTGTGCGGAGTCTGTGGGTAAGTAGCAAGAAGCTACGACAATGTCTTCGCTTTGATCAGTGACTCCACTAAGAAGAACTGTAGTGAGGTCGCGTGAGCAAAACTGTTGTAAGACTACAGTTTGGATGTGTTTAGGTACCACTATACACGTCCTTGTATTCTCAATACCAAAACCATTGATGATAGAATTGGTGCTGTCGCCTAATCCACACACCTTGGATTTAACAACCCAAGGTTCCTGGATCAGGGCTATACTGTTCTGCTTATTGACTAGGTGGCGTCTCAAACAGGAGCTTGCCGCCCGACAATGTTGCAGATTTACTTGGACAAAGCAAATAGGATTAGTGGTTTTAGGATGTGGAAGGGTCATGTTGGGAGATGTCCGAAAGAATCAGGGTCTCGAGCTCTTGCAGTTCAGCATTCACCTTGGATTCCGTCTGCATAGGAGTTGCAGCCTGCGGCAACTGAGGTTTCGAGACACCTGATGGGCTTTGGTCTAGCTCATATATATATATATATATATATATATATATATATATATATATATATATATATATATATATATATATATATATATATATATATATATATATATATATATATATATATATATATATATAATTTAACGCTATAGTTTTCTATTATTTTATGCTTCTACGGCCCTTGATGTGTGAATAATATCATGGTCCGAATAATGTTCTTTTTAGTTTTTCTTTTCATGTTGTCGGCGGTTATTAAGGCCTACTAAATTCTAAATTCGACCGTAGGCCTTATTATCCTCCTTTTTTTATCAACATTTTTGCCTGTTTTACAGTTTTTCAAAATGTTAGTCACCAAAGACCTGTTTGACAAAAACAAGGAAGAGAAAAAAATTAAAAAGACCTCAACCCCCAAAGGTAGAAGTGGTACTAAAGAAAACCAGGCGAATTTTTTTTATATCACGGTTGTAAAGAGGATAAGATGGCTGATTGGATAAAGTTATTGAACTCCGAATTTCGGCATACGATTCTCTATAAAATTTGTCAAAAGATGATATGAGTTTTATACGTTTGTAGGTTTTAGTTAGGTCGAAATTTTAAGACTTTTTTCTGAAAAAAAATCAAAAAAACATGTTAATCATTCTAAACCAGCTGTAATTTTTTTAAGAATAAAAATATTGATTTCCGGTTTGAAGAATCAAATTTCCTGAATACTTTTCTATGAATAAAATTATTTTCAAAATTTCTGATGCACGGGTTTAGTCAAAATTTAAGGATATTCTTAAAAGTTTAAATTTTTTTCGACTTTTCCTTAGAAAAAAGCCTTAAAATTTCGACCTAACTAAAACCTACAAACGTTTAAAACTCATATCATCTTTTGACAAATTTTATAGAGAATCGTATGCCGAAATCCCGATGTATAACTATTCAATCAGAAGTAACGGTAAATTAAACACCAAAATGTAAAATAAAAAACAAATTTTTTGTTAAACTTTTGTAAAAATATCCTTAAATTGTGAATAAATCCGTGCGTCAAAAAATTTGAAAATAATTTTACTCATAGAAGAGTATTCAGGAAATTGGATTCTGCAGCCCGAAATCAATATTTTTATTCATAAAAAAATTACAGCCGGTTTTGTATGATAAGACATAAACTACAACTTGATCAAAATTTATCGTTTTTTTCAAATTCTATTTTCTCGAAAACTACTACTTTCATAAAAAAATATGTATATCATTTTATAGCAAATTTTGTGCTCTACAATTTGTTACTAACTGTTAACTGTTTTTTCGTAATATTAATCATTTACGAGATAAAAATTAAAAACAATAGACGGTGGCCATTTTTTCAAAATGACGGACGAAGCTCCAGTCCAATCTATTGAGACTTTTAGTATGTTGTTGATAAAGATATTGGGAAGGTGTATACCAAAATCCTGCTTTCTACTAATTTTTTCCACAAAACGACAAAATATGATCTAATTTGACTGGACTATATATTATGTTGTGAATTATGCTGTATAACTATTTTAATTATTTGAATACGTTGCTATGTTGACCTATTGCAATTATTTATTATTATTTTTTATATTTGTTTTCAATAGCTCAGTTTTTAGCACAAAAATAATTAAAATTAAATGAGTAAGTGGACTGTAAACACAAATAAAAATACACCTTAATTTAACTTAAACCCAAATTATATTCGAGACCGCTTAAGCAAAATTCAAAAACAAATCGTAACGTAAATCAAAATAATAAAAAAACAAAACACATACAATAATATCAAAAAACCAAGTCAAATACCAAAAAGCAACTCAATTATCAATAAACAGTTCAAATACCAATAAACAACTCAAAATACTATGGAATAATTATTAAATGAATCACATTAATCCTAAAACACCAAAGACAAATGATTCCAGCTAACAAGAACAAACCCTAAATTATTAATGTGATTCTAAAACACAAATACGCGATCTAAACATGAAAGCACAGAATAATTAATATATATTAGCCCTAATGCACCAAAATAACAATGAACATATCTAACAAGAACAAACCCTAATTGCTAATATATATCCAACACGCAAAAACTAATAATTAAATAATATCGTTTATAAACACAATGGTATTTTACCAACAATGATCAAGCAAAATCAATCAAAGCACGCAACAATGCGTCTTAACCGACGACAATACAAAAAAAAAATGAATAAACCGCCAGCTACAAACTATACTGAAGCGTATTCAACGATAATCGACTGCTGACTAAATCCAGCAGACTTCAAAACAATTACAACAACAACCAATAGCCAAACACGCAAGCTCCGAGCACTGCGATGCGCCTACAACGAAGTTCTCTCAACGACTGATGTCTCTCTGTGTGCGGTCCTTTGTCAACAAAGACAGCCTATGTCACACAGCGCGAGCGGAGCGCGCGGGAAACGAAACTTAGGGCGTTGTCATGACAACCGCCGCTCAGCGGACACAAGTTTTGATAGCAACGGGGAGCGGCAAATAGTTTTGATGCTAAACTTTCCTTCTATTCTAAACAATATTATATCTATATTGTTAGAAGTAACCATAGTTTTAAAGTGTTAAAATAATTTACAAAGAATAAAAAGGAAGTAGAATAAAATATGATTTAAAAATTATTCGTTGCATGAACTAAATCTTGGCTGGATGGCATAGAAAAATTTAATATTTGATTAAGGAGTACAAAAAAATTAATCCGCGCAAAATAAGGTTCTTACAAAAAATTTCAGTAATATAATACGCCACGATACAAACGAATTGAAAATAATAATAATAATAATACCGATGTGCGTAAATTACAAGTTAATATGGTTGTTTAGTGTTAATTGTTTATACAGGATGTTAATACTAAGTTGTAACACCCGAAAATGACAATTAGAACTCATCGAAACAAACAACTTTTCTTAGTAAAATTTTTTGATTTGGAGCCCCAGTTCAGAGTTATTGGCGTTTTTTGTTTTTCGGAAAATTGTCATTACTCCCTTATTTTAAGGAATATTTAAAAAATACAAAAATTTTCAGCATTTGCTTTCGGTTCTCTAAAACATTTGTATTTAGAATTATTTTCTATTTTATCAATTAACAAAATGGCGACCGATCAAAAATTTCAAAACAATATATTTTGAAAACCACTCGACCGATTTTTGAAAATAAAACATTTATAAAATCCTTAAACTATTTACTATAACTTTGGTCTGAAACATTTTTTTCAATCTGTCCAAAAAAAGGTTTTAATCAAATTGAATTACAAGATACCAATGCCGGGTTTGCGTTGCTGCGAATGGTGGCCATTTTGAAAATCAAATTTAGTCCCTTCCTTGTTGTTTCATTGTTCATTGTTTTATTTTTCTTGTTTTTCTTGTTTAATGGCAGCAAACCTAGTTTGTTTTAAATTATTGTTGCAATTTGTTAAAATAATCTTGTAATTCAATTTTAATAAAAACTTTTTTTGGACAGATCAAAAAAATGTTTCAGATAAATGTTATAGTAGATAGTTTAAGGATTTTATAAATGTTTTATTTTCAAAAATCGATCGAGTAGCTTTCACAATATCTTGTTTCGAAATTTTCCATCGGTCGCCATTTTGTTATTTGATAAAATAGAAAATAATTATAAATACAAATGTTTTAGAGAACCGAAAACAAATGCTGAAAAATTTTGTATTAAAAAAGGAGAATAATAAGACCTACGGTCGAATTTAGTAGGCCGTAATAACCGCCGACAACATGAAAAGAAAAACTAAAAATCTGACGTGGACACCACATGACTTCTTTGTACGCCTATTAAACTATTCATACTTTTCTTAATAACTAAAATGTAGAATAATATAAAAAATTCTTTTAACATATTATACAAATATATTAATATATAAGTACTAGTACTACTGATACTATACTCATACGTAATATAACAAGTGATATGATTATTATCGGTGATATTCTCGAGTGGAACCGAGCTGTAGATTTCACGAGTCCGAAGGACGAGTGAAATGTTCTGCTTCGGTTTCACGAGCAATATCTTCGATTAATAATCATATCCCGAGCTTATATTTAATGAGAGAATATAATGAATTTGTAGTGAGTGATGCGCAAGGCGCGCGCAATGAGAACGAGAACGCACCTTAAAGTTGGAAGTTTACTGAACGCAACACATCACATCGGGTAACCTAAGTAATTTTAGATGTTGTATTAAAAGATTAAAACAGACATTTTATTTGTAATTATAATTACACACACAATTTGAAGTATAATACACATGTCTACCTATATATTTTTTGCGGTGTTGGTTTGTATCTTGTGTATATGAATAAGAATAAACCTTTGAATTACTGTAGTATGATTTTCAGGTGTTTCTGGATTATCTCCTCTTAAGGAATTTATAATATTGATGATGATTTGATTAGATATTTAAATAAGACTGAATTGAATAATTAGTACCTACCTATTGGAATAACCGGTGATCTTTATTAGTTGCTGTTCAAGTAGGTATATTTGCATTTTGCGAGATGCGTTACCTCAATTTTTTAATTGTTTGATTAATTTAATCGTTATTAGCATCACTCCAATGATTATCACACCTTTTAATAGTCAAGAATTACGAAATTAACTGTCAATACAGAAAAAATGTCCTTAGCAACGGACCAAAACAAGGTGATAATTTCTTTGTTTTTTATCATCGCTGTGATAGACATGTAACTAAGCAGATCTCGATAGGATCTCGATGATGAATGGCGGAAAACAGGTCACGTGACACATGAATTATATTCTCACAAATATATTTTAGTCATTTTATTTAAACTGCAGAAGAAGATATAAAGCATATTTTACTATTGTCACTGTCATGTCATAATCATTTAAATTTTACGTAGTAACAAATGTTAATCGATCATGGACTACAAGATACCGAAATACTAAATTATAAATATATACTTTAATTATTCTTAAGTGATACCAGATACAAAAATATTTATAAAATACAAAATACCGATTGTAGGTAACAATCACATAATCTTTCATTTAAAATAGAAAAATTTGTCTTAAATTAAATATTTATCGAAATATTTGAAAAAAGTACTACTTCCGGTTTGTAGATTGAAACAAAAAAATAGGAGGTGCACTATACTATATTTGAGAATGACTGGCAGTAATAAATCATTCTGTCAAAGGCATTCCCGTGGCGTGCCAAAAATTGTTTGTACAGGGATAATCGAAATGACTAAATTCGGTAGAGAACTATCGTTTTAGGTCTAAGGCTGAATAATTCTATCTACGTCTATGACACAGTCCGACAGGGATTATCGAAGCGTTTATGACGGCATTTCTATTGTTCGAGAAGTAAGTTTCGTTCCAGGTACAAAGCGTGCGGCTTATTTTGACCATCCTGATTTTTCTGGTAGTTTTATTTGCCGCATTGCTGGCAAAATCCAATACTACTCTTGCAAATAATGATTTATTACTGCCAGTCATTCTCAAATGGACTATAGATGCTATAACAGTCGTAAATACAAAATTTCAACTTTCTACGTCTAACCGTATTTGAGTTATGCGACACACATACGTCCGTACGTACGTCCGTCCGTACGTACGTACAGACGTCACGACGAAACTAGTCATAATGGATTCAGAAAAGGTCAAAACGGATATTTCCGTAAAAATCTGAGAACCGAAATTTTTCGTGATTACAATACTTTCTTTTACTCCGTACAAGGAAGTAAAAAGAACATTATTTGGACCATGATATATTATTCAAACATCAAAGGCCGTAGAAGCATGAAATAATAGAAAATTATAGCGTAAAATTATATAGGTATAGAATAAATTGTAATATTACAAAAAATAATTACGATTGATTCGGACGATATCTTATTATTCGAGCCGCGCGATCGTCCCTCACACGGAATGACTTCGCTCTGGTGAACTAACGTGTCGCGACAGGTTTGAGGCGCTATTATATGAATGTTAGCTACCTACAAGTGTGACTTTGAGCGAAAAAAATAATTTTAAATTGTATTTTTGTTACTTAGGCCTTATTACCCGCACCTAGCTTAATCCCATGGCCGAAAGAATATGTAAGGTCGAATACTGCGCATCTGGGGCGTGACTATCCCCCACTACGTGACGTCACCTTGTGCCTAGTCGCTCAAGCTGGCCGCCGAGCGCGCACTTGAATGTTATTGTTACGAATTACTATCAACATTTAAAATGGTAGTTTGTTCCGTATTTGGTTGCAAAAGCAACAATAGAATGAAAAATTGTAATATAATGTTTTATTCTTTTCCAAAAGAACTATTCGAGAACTATAGGAAAATGCTTGCCAACGGCAAGATAAACTTAATTTGAAAACAGTTAGAATTTGTTCATTGCATTTTAACGAAAATGATTTGTATTGGAATTTAAGACATACCTACATTATTAAATTATTCACCGCAGAAAAGTAGAAAAGTAAAGCCCGGCGCGATTCCAACTGAACATTTACCCAGAAATAAAACTAATGAGACAACTGAAAATTTGCAAAGGCAAAATATAATTGCAAAAAGAACAAACAAATCATTAGTCAAAGAATTAATGGAGGTGCATCAACAATCACAAAACACTGAGTTATGGTAAATACATTGCATAAAGAAAAACATAAATAAATAATGTACTACTAAATTAAAGTTTTTCATATTTATTTGTGTTATTCGTATAGGTATATAAATTAATCTAAAATTGTAAATTGTTTATGTTGGCCTACGAATAAAATTTTAGTAGCAGTTTTCTGAAAAAACAGCTTTACTAAATAATGCAATGTAAAATGTCAATAATTAGTGTAAATAAATCCGCATTTCTTTCTTATAATACGGAGGTGTTTTACTGAATAAATATGTTAGTAATTAAAAATTATGTCATGCCCTAGTTTATAACGTATATTTATAAAATATAAAAGAAAATGTTCTAATTTACCTATGTTAATTTTTTATAAGACTGTTATTCGTTTGTGACATACTTTCTTAAATTCTAAGAATTTTAATTGCAGTTTTCTAAAAACTGACTAAATATTGATACCACCTTCTGATGAAAAATGCGTAGGTACTTCGATTGTTACGAAAAGTTAATATTTCAAGTAATTCGAATTCGTATTTAATAAACAACAAGATGAAAAGCGAAAGTGGAAAAAAATTCTTTCCTGAATATTATTTGTCATTCATTCTATGATTATTTAACTCTAGGTTCGCAAAATATTTAAATAAATATAATGATAAATATATTTGATACGATGATTTTGAAATAATATCTTTATTTTAAATTACTGTAGATTAACAAACTACTTTTTAGTTCTTCTAAATTTATGTTCTATATTAACTTAATCATAGTTATAACATAAAAAATAATCTGATTTAACACTATTTATTTTGCGAATCTAGGGACAATTTATTTTTTGTGATATTTAATTATTTATATTTTTTTAATTCGTTATTAAAACTTTAATAATAAGTTTATATAAGTCTAACCCTGGCCCTTTCATCTATATGTAGCTGTAGGTATATAATGCAGATTTAAAATATAATTAAATGATTTATTCAATTGCAGTTTTTATACAAAATTGCAACACTAACACTAAAACAGTATAGAACGATTTTGTATTATAGGTAACAAATATAAGTATTTGTAAAGAAATTATAACAAAATTACTAGTCAAGTTTTCTGCTCTCATTAAAATAAAGTCTTAATTCTTTCACAGAAAATAATTTTGAACCTTTTTAATATATAATTCGCCATATGTTTGTAAAAAATTTAAATAATACGTATCTAATTTAACAGCAGTGTACATTTATACATCATACTTCATGCATTAACAGTTAAATACTATTTTTAATCTATCATAAACAGTTTGTATGTTAGTATGAGTTACTTTTACTGAAAATACAAGCTAAATATTACTTATAGTTTACGAGATAATTCAAGAGAAGTGTTATGATATCACTGTTCACATATTACATTTAACAGTGCATTTAACGCGTAAAGCAGAACTGTGGGCACAAGCTAACGTCATGCGCGGCTTGGACGAGTTTACGAAGCCGGAGTGTTCGACCTTACGTATTCTTTCGGCCATGGCTTAATCCTTGTTGAAATTCAAGTTTACCATTCTAACGCTGGCCACAAAACACTCGCTACGTTATGCCCATGTCACACCTATATGTCTTTGACCGATGACTGATGATGACTGATGAAACTGACGAAAAATAGGAGCGCCGCTATTTCCATCGGTCAAAGCCGTATGTCACCGTTTGCTTCTCATTTCACGGCGATGAAATTATCGATATTGTATCTATCTTTACTCTATATCGTGTTTCGCCACAAGAAATAACTAGGTAACAAAACAAAACGCAAAGTCTAAACTCAAGAACCACGAAAACAATATTGACGTTTGTTTACGGTGTACTGAAGGAAGGTTAGAATGAAAACAAACCAGGAACGATGATTGGCGGGCAGAAATTCAAATAATATTCAGCGTGAAATGAGTTACATGGTAAACAGCACGTATTTTGTTGTTGGTTATTATAATTTGTTTAAATGAATTCAAATTTGCTAAATCAGTATAGAGGGCAAAGGTTTATAAAAATGATATTTTTAGATTTATTATAAATATTTTATATAAATTTTCATATGATTTTTGACATATAGGTGTGACACCAATTCGGCAGATTTTCGTATGTCAAAACTGGTTTAATCAGTCATCGGTCAAAGACATATAGGTGTGACATGGGCATTAGTCCGTTTTGTGCTGAATTTTATTAGATGCGCAGCACATATTAATCTCCTCATTATAATCACGGTATATTAGTCATCATTTTATGTCCGAGTTTGAAATGAAAATGAAAATTTTAATTTGTATAAACTGTCAGAAAATGTATTTGATATACCTACTTAGTCTACACGCGACACGCCCAGCCCTGACTATACCTTTTCTACTTCAAATTGGGACGAAACAACTTCAAATTGGGACTAAACAATTCCATATTGGGCATAAACAATTTCAAATTGGGAATAAACAAATACAAATTTGATATTGTTAAGTCTCAATTTGAAATTGTTTAGTCCCAATTTAAAATAATTGTTTATTGCCAATTTGAAATTGTTTATTCACAATTTGAAGTTGAAAAGGTATACTTAGTAGTAGTGGGGCAGATAACCAAAATAATTGTGCACTTTGTGATAAAAGCATGAAATTTGGCACAGACGTACCTCTTTATGTTATTAAAAGATGGCGGACAACACAGCGAAAAACTGTATTGTGTCATAATATTATCCAGATATAGGGTTGCCAGACCTCTTATTTCATAGGACTCTTCTTATATTTTCAACAAATCTACTACATCTTATAAATGAGTTTAGGCCTCCTATATTGCAAAGAATTCAATAATTACAATAAAGTTCTGTATAAACTGTACCTATGTATTGTACAGACGTCAAAGTCAAACTGATGACTAAAGATGTTCCTAATCTGGCAAATCTTATCTTATTTTAATAACTAAAAACAAACAATTATTTTGTATAAAATCGCTCTCTGTTTTCATGTTTTCTTATTTATAAAATTATTTTCGATTAAAAAGAGCTACTTACTAAACTTGACCTTATGTACATGATTTGCAATATCTCAGTTATAAATACAGTGTTATCATTCTATCAAATAAAATATTTATGTATTTCTTAAATAACTTCAACTGTACTATCATAAAAGACATGCAGTTGTAATCTTATCTCGTATTAAATAATGATAAATGTCCTTCAAATGAATAAAAATTTAATTCACGTTGACATTGTTGATTTGAACGCTTTATTATTTACCACAGCAAAAGTTTAAAGTTTGCTATTTTTGGGTGTTATTGCTACAAGTATTTTGGACTCCTTCCTTAGTAGGGGCACGAATCCTGGTGTTATTTACTCCAGCTGCTCCTAGTCATTTTTTTAGGTAACGTGAAAACGTGATTGTAAAAGAGTTAGTCAATAACGTTTGTTAGTTCTAAGATCGAAAAGTCAAAAGGGTTAACCGAAAAAATGGAAGGTTTCTATTATTTTTGCATTGTCACACTAATATTAACCTTTGCTTTAGTAATGTAGTAGGTAAGTGTTCGAATTGCTCTTTACACTTTATTTTTTACATAAAAAATTGATAGAATTGAAGTATCAATTAATTACCATTATTATCAAAAATTTATTGTATGGTATCAGTATTAGTAAACATTTTTTCATTCCTGGTGATGTTTCTGGAATATACACATTTCAGATGTGATGTTCTTAAATTTCAAATATTTTACTACCAAAGTAAGAATAGAGAAGATAATTAAATTTTCTTTTATGTATATTTTGGTATCAATATACAGGTTGGTTTTGAAGTTCATGTCATAAATTCAAGAGTAAGTAATATGACATGTTGTGTGAATTACGAAACAGATTTTTTTTTAATTCGAAAAAATAAAATTCTACTTTTCTAATGAAACTTTTTTACAGCTGGTTCAATTAATATTTCATTAAAAATATGGTTATCAAAAATACATTCAAAATTAGTTGTATATAAGATATTAACGAAAATAATAATTGTATAATAGATAAAATATTGCAGTGGTCCAGTAGTACCAAAAATGTTTCATGAAAAATACTCTTAAATATACGAATTTTTTAAAAGTTCTTCTTGTTTCGTAATCTACACGTCATGTCATACTAGGTACTTACCCATAAATTTATGACATTAACATCAAAACTACTCTGTATAATAAATTTTCTCAAATAATGGCAATGACAAAATGGATGACCGAAGAATAATTTAATAACACAAATGTTGCAAATTTTCTGAAATCTAACGAAAAATTAGATCTGGTGACCACAGACAATTTCCTCGTTGAATGTTAAGCTTGGTAGCTCATCGATTTGAGTGCTTTAATTGTTAGCACCGTAAGATTTTATTATAAATATGTTAAATGTCTATTGCAAAAATATTTTGTTTAGGTCGGTTCTAACATCTGGGTCAATAGTTTCGTAGGAAGTCAAGCACCCAAATTATGGGAAAATCTTTGGGAAATATGAATTTCTGGAAAATAATACAAAACTTTTTAACAACAGACGAGGGTGGATTGAAAAGTTTCTGGAACGACAAAGAAAACAAAAGAAATCTGGCCCAAATTATATATATTTTTTCTTAACAATTCATTCGAAGCTCAACACACTTGGCCCAACATTTATCAAGTATTCCGATTCCCTCTCGGAAATGACTTTCTTCAAGGTCCTCAAAATAGCCGTTTGCAGCCTCGATCACCTCGTCACACGACAGAAATCACTATACAGCCAGGATTTTTTTAGATTCAGGAATAATTTTTGCTGCGCGATTGTGCTTGAATGTGCGGGTGCATTTTTTGGCTATTTCTGATGCGTTTTTCCTGAATGGTTGCTTTAAACTTGTTCAAAAGTATTGTGTAATATTGTCCTGCAATAGTTTTTTCCTTTTCAATATAGTCAATTAGCAAAACTCCTTTGGCGTCCTAAAAACGGATGCCATCACCTTTCCAGCCGAATGAATGGTCTTTTCCTTCTTCGGAGCGGGTTTCCAACGGTCAGTCAACTGTTGTGATTGAAGTTTTGTTTCAGGTGTGTTGTGGTGAATGCGTCCTGCCACGCTTGAATTTAGAAACTCAGAAACTTACGGTGGAAAATGAAGTACGACATTAAATCTGATTTGATGTCAGTTGCGGTTTGCCCCTCCAAATGAAAGAATTTTGTTACTGCTTGAATTTCGTTTCTGTTCATATTTCAAATCACGCAAACTTACTTACACTAAAATGGTCATCAAAACCAGAGTAAATGACAGATCGATTTGAAAATATGTGTCAATTATTATGAAAGAATAACCAACTCAACGACATAAAAATATTTGACAAAAAGCAAGTCCCAGTCGCCCATTCCTGAAATTTTTCAATCCACCCTCGTATATGATGGAAATTATGTACTCTACTCGTATGTATGGAAAATTAGTTTATTCCAGAAACAATATTTTAATTTTATATTTAATATAGGATACAACATTTAACTACCTCAGCAGGACAATATATTCCAGACGCTCCAACTCTTTTTGATTAACACTAAAAAAAATATTTTTTTTATTTTATGGGTAGGCAAATAAATCAAAATTGTAACAAATTTAAAGAATTTTAAATTCTTGTTATTGGAAAATGGTGCTAGATAGAAATAACGATTTGAATACTATTGTAGATAGTAACATTTAGTATACTTACATTGTTATTTAAAAAATCCTATTAATCCATAAATATTGAGGATATTCCAGAAAATCTCTTCAGATCTTTAAGAAACTACCACTTCCAGTTACACGATTGCACGACCAAATTCTATTCAGATCTAATCTGGGGTGTCAGAATATTATGTGCAAAATTTTAAAAAAATTATTCAGTGGTATTTGAGTTCCCGTACCTCCAACATCCATCCATCCATCCACACCTATGACCTCAAAACGTCCATTGAAAACTCACTATCGAAATTTTAGCATGATACAATACCTCTCTTACAGTACTGAGGAGAGGCAAAAGTTAGCAATACATTTTTTAACAATCCATTTCTCTCCGTGCTACTTACCTTAAATGTTATTTTTACATTAACTTAATGCTTTTACGTATGACATAGCATTTATAATTTTATCTCGTATTAGATAAATGTCCTACAAATACATCAACATTTCAAACTTGCTCTCAGTATTAACGCGACTCCCATTTTATCATCATGGCTAAAGTTTTTGGATTGTTAATTTCGGTGTTACTGCTACAATTATTTTGGACATCCTCTTCAGAGGGAGCTCGTATTTTGGTGTTATTTACTCCAGCAGCTCCTAGTCATTTTTTCTTAGGTAATTCACTTGTAAAAGAGTTAATAAATAAAGGACATGACGTCACGTTTGTCAGTTCATATGGATCAAAAATTCAAAAGAAAAATATTAAGGATATTGTGCTAACTGGATTTAGCGAAAAAATGGAAGGTAAATAAATTAATTTTAAGTCTTAGAGTATAGGAATTTATAAAGGCAGCATAGGAATAAAACAATGAAGCAACTTTGGATAAAGCTATCCGCCATTTTGGTATGCCCTATTTGTACATTTGAATGCAGTTGTGTATTAGTTTTCGAAGTATTTTTTTTAAAATATTAGTGCCGTGATGAAAAATTTTTACTATACTATTTCGCCATACTATACAGAATGATACCTATACATAAATAAAAGGGAAAATAACAATTAAGTAAGGTTATTTTGCCATTGACATTTCTCAGAATTTGACATTTTCTGCATTCTGATCTTTCCGTGGTATGTTATTATTTATTAAATTTTCAGAATAAATATAAATATATCCGAAATATTGGTATGCTCTAGTAGCACACTCCCCTTCCGTCTCATGGCTTTAGACTTTCATCCAAAAAATCAGAGTATGCTACCTCTATAATTTTCTATACCTACTTTAAGTTTTAAGTTATTATGAATTATTATGCATTGCCTCGAGAAGTATAAGAGCTTATTTCAAATGGGGACCTATTTTTACTTCCTTGTACGAAGTAAGGAAGTATTGTAATCGCGAAAAATTTCGGTTCTCAGATTTTGACGGAAATATCCGTTTTGACCTTTTCTGAATCCATTATGACTAGTTTCGACGTGACGTCTGTACGTACGTACGTACGTATGTACGTACGTACGGACGGACGTATGTGTGTCGCATAACTCAAATACGGTTAGACGTAGAAAGTTGAAATTTTGTATTTAGGACTGTTATAGCATCTAGTTGTGCACCTCCTATTTTTGGTTTCAGTCTACAAACCGGAAGTAGTACTTTTTAAAAATATTTCGATAAATATTTAATTTTAGACAATTTTTTTAATTTTAAATGAAAGATTATGTGATTATTACCTAAAATCGGTATTTTATAAATATTTTTGTATCTGCTATCATTTAAATAATTAAAGTATATATTTATAATTTATAGTATTTCGGTATCTTGTAGTCCATGATCGATTAACATTTGTTACTACGTAAAATTTAAATGATTATGACATGACAGTGACAATAGTAAAATATGCTTTATATCTTCTTCTGCAGTTTAAATAAAATGACTAAAATATATTTGTGAGTATACTAGTATAATAAGTTAAAAGAATTTTTTATATTATTCTACATTTTAGTTATTAAGAAAAGTATGAACACACAAGGCGTACAAGGAAGTCATGTGGTGTCCACGTCAGATTTTTTATTTGATTATTCGATTCAGTATATTTTTCTGAATTCAACGAGATATTAGTTTCATAACCTTGCATAACAAAAACATGAGGAAAACGCTATTGAGAATTATAATAATTTAATTTAATATATAGTAAAAAATTATTGTTTCGTTCATTAATTAAAGTATTCCTACAAAATATAAATTTTTTCCTAATTTAACCAACTTATACTTCTCGAGATAGCAATGGTGCGCCACTTAAACTGAATACCCTGTATATAATAAGAGTATATGTATTCGGTACAGTAAACAGTAATACATGGACTTTACACTTAATTACCTATTTACTTTTTACTAACTGAAGTGTGTATCATTAGAAACTTGAAAATTATTATTTATAAATATCTTGATAAGATTATAATAGTATGTAGGGGAGATGTGCCTAAAATGACATACTAAGGTAACAAATGACATACTGGCCATTTCTCGAATTTGGCGAATTGTGTGGTAGTAATTTCCATTGTTCGGTATCGGTCATCTCAAGTAAATGTATTGACTAACAACCAGAAACGCATAGCGCATAGGTCAGCTTGTTCATGTGCAATGTGAAAATAACGTAGAAGTATAGTGTGGAAATATTTCCCAAGTCAGTACAAATTTATTTTTTGTACTCATCACCTAGGAAATGACATATTAAGCACGCAATTGACAATCGGAAATGTCAATTGCCCAGTGTAGTCAATCGGAAAAATGCAAAGAACACTGGATTTTCTAGACATTTCAGAGGAAAATATTAAAATTTAGTTTATAAAGTGTTACTTCCCGGAATTATAATTAATGAAAATTATCAAGACCACCGAAAACCGCCAATATTTAAAAATATAACGTGTGCAGCGCGCCATCTGTTGGTAGTAGGGATGGGACATCGAACCATAAACATCGATGTTTGACATCGATGTTGACATCGATGTCTTCCATCGATGTCAACAAAATATCGAACTCAAAACATCGATGTATCGATGTTTTTGCAATCTTATGTAAAATTTGTTATTAATCTAATAAGATTAGGTTATTTGAAAGAAAAATATAGTTTATATGTATAATAATTATAAATAGAACTATAATAACACAAAATAATACAATTATATGTATAAATGTATAGAAAAAAATCTGACGTGGCCATCACACAACCTTCCGCCATATCTCCACTTTAAACAGAAATGTATACGTACAATCCGGTGCCCATTTAAAATATAGAAATAAAAATCTAAAATATTCAAACACAGAAATTAGTATCACCTGAATCAAAAGATTCATTCACACGAAAACTCTTCTGTGTTGAAGCCATCCTCCGTTCAATTACTACATTTAATATCTGACTTATGACTTATATGGCGCTAGTATGTCAACTTGTCACCCGTCTCACCTGTCAATATTTTTTACACAGAAACAAAAATCAACCGAACGTGGATTACAAGATTTTAACGTTTTATCTGATAAATTTATTTTTTAAATTTTACTGCAGTTCTTTAATGCTACCAGATAAAGACAATTTTTTTATAACGTGAGTTGCAAATAACTTTGTTTCTTATTCTTATTACAAATAAATACTATATTTATTCAAATTTATATAAATTTTTGACAATTATCTTTTTCAATCTTCAAAAAATATCATTTCCGGTGAAGATATTTGTACCAAAATCTAATGAGCTCTTCCTATTCGTATACAATTGTAAAATACCAAATATCAAAATTTTTGGGTAATTCGTATTAGAGTTATGCGACATCCGGCATCGGCCCGAACCACACACATACACACACGCACACACACACACACACACACACACACACACACACACACACACACACACACACACACACACACACACACACACACACACACACACACATACATACAGACATCATCGAGAAACTATCAAAAATGAATTGTAAAGACCCTAATTCGTGCTCATCCACTTAAACCCGATTTTTTGCATGATTCCAATACCTTCCTTTACAGGTAAGCGAAAGGTAAAAACATTACAAATTTCCCGAAGTAACATATTTGTAATACTTAAATACATCGACATTTTTTTGTAACATCGATGAAAACATCGATGTTTAAAAAATATTACTATCGATGTTCAAACATCGAACATCGAAGATAGAACATCGATGTTTCAAAAACATCGATGATTATCGCCCATCCCTAGTTGGTAGTAGTGAGTAGAAAAAACATCGTAACCTCAAATTTAATGATGAGACTACAACTTCAACCTTCAACTTGAAAGTATTTGATTATAGTTTTATTCGTTACAAAAAACATTGTACAAACCTCTTTCGGGAATGCGTAAATAAACCCCACGCTCTGCTCGTGTTTCAAAAAACCGCTCATGTGGCATTAATAAGCACTATAAGCTTACATTTTAATTTTACCAATATCGTACATGATTCTTTGTTTTTTGGGTTCTAAAAAAACCATAAAATATCTACCTAAAATTTTATCTCAAATTATGGTTTATTGCTCACTATTTTGAATTTGCATAATGTAGGGTAAAATGACATAGTAGATACTTATACATAATTACATGTTATTTTACCCGTATGTTATTAGAATTTGTTTGTGCGAAATCTATAAAACAATGTATATGTGACATATTTTATATGTAAGCCTTTAAAAAATTATAATACCTACTTTACCCAAGAATTACAAAAACTTGGGTAAAATAACATGGCAGGTATATTTTTAAAAATTAAAATATTAGCACTGTTTTTACCTCTCGCCTCATATTCTATAAGAGAGGTATTGTAATGGGTCAAAATTTTCGAGTATGAGTTTTTGGTGGATAAGCACGTTTCAGGGTCTCTACAATACGAATTTACTATTTTCACGATGATGTCTGTGTGTGTGTATGTGTGTGTGTGTGCGTGTGTGTGTGTTTGTATGAATGTATGGACTGACGATTTTTCGTCCACGATAACTGAAAAAGTATCAAACCTTTAATAACCAAATTTCATATTTAAGGTTTTAATAAGTATCTTAACACCGGATAACATTTTGGTAGAAATTCGCAAACCGGAAGTAGTACTTTTTGAAGCTTGATAAAGTTTTCCTTAAATATATTGTTACATTATTTATTTATGACAATTTTTGCAATTAAAAATAAAAGAAAATATAATTATCTATGGGTACAGTTAATTATAAATACAATTTGCTGAATCTGGTAGTATTTAACAATAAAATAAAGTACAATTAATATTCTATCTTGTTGTCCATGATTTGAAATTTGTTTCTACATAAAATTTGAATGATTATGACAGTGACAGTACCAGTTGACATCTTTTGCTTGCATCTTGGTTTACATTATCGTTTACATCTTACATGAAAATGAAACTATTAAAATGTTAGTAAAACTATTTATTAAATTAATCTCGAGATTAAATAGAATAAGCACAATTAGGCGAGAGGTCGTGTACTGGCCACAGCAGATTTTTTAAACTATTGATACTGTTTCCTTGTTTTCATAGATTTATCTACTCTTGTATAACGGCGACGCTACACGATGCGTCCAACATTGGATTCAACGTTGGATCCAGTGCTGGGCGTGGGCCCAACGTTTGTTTCAAAATCGGCAAGCAACAGTTGACAAAAAATGTTTCTGCTACACACTTTTGTGAAGGTATGAGGAGGGGGACGTTTGAAAAACAAATAACGCCGCAGACGAAATTTCTTTTTCTTGGTCCAAAGTCAAATAAGTACCTTCATATCGAAAATTATATTTTTTCAAAGATGAGGAGCTGTATGTTTTAGTTCTTTTTTTGATGTGTAAACATTTATTAGATTCAAGAAAAAAGAAAAAAAAATAAAAACACAGTACGCTGATTTGTATATCGAAAACCGCAAAAATTTTAACCATCGTATACTTCAATGATCATATTGGGTTAAATCATATTTTTATTGCTTCTGGCAACCGCACACATATTAAAATAGTATACCGTAGGTACCGATAACTACATGAATGTTGAATTCTTGTCTGCTAGTCCTGTATTTAAGTACTACCTATTGTTTATAAATTGTTATAATAGAAATGCAAGACAAACCACATTATGATACTTTTCATAATGTTTAAATAAATAAACGATACTTTAACCTAATTAAAAGTTTTTAATTTCATAGAAATATTAAATTTTTTTCCTCAAGAGGGGGCCCGGGCCCCGTCGGTCCCCTGGGTGCGCCACTGTATATCATTTTAGGCACAATTCCCCTATAAGGTTCAATTATTAGTAGAGACCTGATTCGTAAGCATTATGCTTACGATTAATATTAAAAGCATCAAGAGAAATTTGTGAAATGTCCACGAATTGTGTAAAATGTGAAAATTTGGCACAAAGTTTTTATGCTTATTTTGCTTCTTTCCAATTTTTGTGCTTATTTTAAAATTTCAAGCTTATTTTCAGCTATTGCACTTATTTTAAGCTTATTTTTAGGTTTTGTGTTTATTTTGAGCTATTGTTAGCTATTATTTTTTTAGTTTTCGCAGAAACTTTCATGCTTTGTTAGTATTTTTAACTTTTTTTTTTTGTTTTTTCTTTTAATGCTTTTTTGAATACATTTTCGTGCTTTTAAGCACTTTTTTCGTATTTTTAATGCATTTTTGGATACATTTTCGTGCTTTTAAGCACTTTTTTCGTATTTTTAATGCTTTTTTGGATAAATTTTCGCACTTTAGGCTAAGCATATTAGTAAAAATCTGAAGTGGCCTGCACACAACCTTCCGCCATATCTTGACTTATAAACATAAATGTATACTTATATATACAATCCGGTGTCCCTAAAATATACAAATAAAAATCTAAAATATTCAAACACAGAAATTTGCATCACCTGAATCAAAATATTCGTTCACAGGCAAACTCTTCTGTGTTGAAGCCATCCTCCGTTCAATTACTACATTTAATATCTTAGAGGAATCCCCCACCCCTACAAAATTAAGCAAAAATATGTTCTCGTTGGGCATATGAAATTGACTTTTTGAAATTTTGGTCCGATTTGTTTGCTCTTTTTATTTTTATTATTTTTAAGCTCCAAAGTTAGTAAAATTTTAAGAACTTTGAAGATAAAATATTAAAAAACTAAAGTAAAAATTAAAAAAGTGACACTAAGCGGACATAGCCTAGACTTTAATCTTTCATTTAAAAAAAAATTGTTTAAAAATATTTAAAATTAGTGGTAATTTCATGTGCCCAACGAAATCCCTTTTGTAGTAGAAAGTGGCTAAATACGGTTCATTAATCGAATCAACCGATGTCGTCACAATGGGTAACAATGGTTTGTGACGGCATCGCTTCATTCGTTAAATGGATCTTCAAAACTAGTGGGGATTCCTCTTAATATCTTACTTATGATTTATATGTCGCTAGTATGCCAACTTGTCACCCGTCTCACCTGTCAATATTTTTTACGCAGAAACAAAAATCAACCGAACATGGATTACAAGATTTCAACGTTTTATCTGATAAATTTATTTTTTAAATTTTACTGCAGTTCTTTAATGCTACCAGATAAAGACAATTTTATTATAACGTCAGTTGCAAATAACTTTGCCTTTTATTCTTATTACAAATAAATACTACCTATATTTATCTAAACTTATATAAATTTTTGACAATTATCTTTTTCAATCTTCAAAAAATATCACTTACGGTGAAGATATTTGTACCAAAATCTAATGAGCTCTTCCTATTCGTATACAATTGTAAAATAACAAATATCAAAATTTTTGGGTAATTCGTATTTGAGTTATGTGACATCCGGCATCGGCCCGGACCACACACACACACGCACGCGCGCGCGCGCAGACACATACACACACACACACGCACACGTGCGCACACACACACACACACACACGCGCGCACACACACACACACGCGCACACACACACACACACACACGCGCGCACACACACACACACACACACACACACACGCGCACACACACACACGCGCACACACACACACACACACACACGCGCGCGCACACACACACGCACGCACACACACACGCGCACACACACACACACGCACACACACACGCACACACACACACACACACACACATCATCATCGAGAAACTATCAAAAATGAGTTGTAAGGACCCTAATTCGTGCTCATCCACATGAAACTCACAACCCGATTTTTTGCAATTTAACACACAAAAATTTTAAAATACTAAAATTTCTTTAATTTCACTAGATATGAAAATATGGCCCCTTTTGGGCGCGCTCTAGCGGCGAAACGGTTAGTCTTAGAAAAAAACCTTATATATGACAAATGTATAGGAAATTTTGTCTACTTTAATTTTGTATGGAATGGTCTTGTCGAAAAAACGCTTCCTTTTTGAGATAAGGCCAAAAACTGAAAAAGTGCCAAAATTTGGTCAAAAAGTGCCAAAAAAACAAAGTTCCGGGCAAAATTTTTGTCCGCAAACTTCAAATTCGTGTTCAGTGACCCAAAAAACATAGAGGGTGAAAAAATTAAAACTATATCAAAACTGTCCTCTGAGAATCCTAATATGCCTCGTCTACTTTTTTAAGCGCTTTTTTCGTATTTTTCATGCTTTTTTATCCAGTCTCTAATTGAATCGGTCATTTCAAAAACAACATAAGTCAGTATTTTTTCAAATCGGCGTTTTTGCAAGATTTTTATTGTACATGGGTAAACACACATTAATGGTAAAAACAACACATTGCTCCTAACGTTTTAAATATTGGTTTAAAAACTGGAATTATTGCAAAAAAAATATGCTAATTGTGATATTATACGGTTTTTATTTAATCTTGTGAAATATTAACATTGGCCTAGTTTACACCGCAGACCTATATTCGACCTATACCCCAAATTCAACCCAAATGTTGCTAGGCCGCCTGGTGTAAACACTTAAAATATGAAGCGGCCTGGCATAGGTCAGGCCACTTTTACATGTGGCCTGACCTATGCTAGGCCGCGGCCCAAACGTGCTCATTGCGGTGTAAACAGATAGACCTAAAATAGTTTACAAATTAACCGGTAGAATTGTTAATGTAGTTCATAAAAAGTTGATTGAAAGTGTTATTTTGTTTAACGGTATCTTTCTCTATGTTTAATAACACTTCTTTTCTTTTCTTTATAATTTTCTTTTAAGTTTTATCCTTCGAATAATATTTGTTTTCATTTGAATCCACCACAACATTTTAGTTTAAATAAAAAATTTCAATATCCTTTTTAAATAACTTAACAGTCCAAATAAAAATGACGTTTGAAGAGTTTGACACTTGAAATTAACCAAATTTAAAAACTGGGTAATAAAGTATTCTTGTTTTTTATCTTAAACTTCTAGATGGCGTGAACAAGTACCTATATCCCACCTATATCTGACCTGTGTAGGCTCTTTTGATATGCGGTGTAAACAACCCGGGTCTGGACCTAGAATAGGTCAAATATGGGTCTGGCCTATGTCAGGTCTCCCGGTGTAAACTAGGCCATTGTGACTTATGTTGTTTTTGAAATGACCGATTCAATTATTAGGTATAAGTAGAGTGCGGATTATATGCAGGAAAATGTGATTAACATAATATGCATGCAATACCTATGCATTGAAATAAAACCAAAATATGCTCAATATATGCACGAAATTAAATAAATATGCAATATTTTACAAATATATGCAGATATGCAATATAATTTTATTCATTTTTACTAATAAATTTAATTATATAAATCAGAAAAAAACTACATTTTGTCAACAATACACAAGAATATCATATAAAGTAAACAAAACAACGTATAACTTCTGGAATACGACTTGTATTGTAAAATAAATGTAAAAATTACTGTAGGTGGTATCAAATTTGAGCGAATATAAATATTATACATTTGAAATTTTTTTTAAATTTAAATTTTGGGTTAAAAGGTACAAAATATGCAGTTATATGCATTTTAAATATATATGTAAAAAAATTAAAATATGTAAAAAATTTAAAATATGTAAAAAAATATGGAAATATGCAAAAATTGTATACCTACCCTATTTGGTATGAAATGCGGTAATTTGTAAAAAAAAAACCAATACGCACAATAATACAATATATGCAAATGCATATAATCCTTACTCTAATTATAAGGTATGTAATTACTATACAATAATTCGTTGCAGAATTTAAAAAGACAGCTTTAGATATCCAAAAACAATCATTCATTTTTCAAATTGCCAACTTTATAAAAAGTACTGAATGGATGGCTGAAGAATCTTTTAATAATACTGGGGTCTTAAATTTACTCAAATCTAATGAGAAATTTGACCTGGTGATCATGGAGATGTTCCTGAGCGAATCTCAAGCTGGATTTGCTCATCACTTTGATTGTCCACTGATTGCTGTTAGCACAGTAAGATACTTATGAAAATCGCATTTGTTTCTTTAAATATTATCAATTGTAATTACACTAGAGGTATTTATTTCATCGGATAAACATTCATTTTTAACAAAAAATTGGTTGCCTAGTAATTTGATGAAACAAACAGTCTGATAATTTTTATCGCATGACATAAATACCAGCCAATGGAAGAATTGATTACAAAAATAGTAGCCATAGTTGTATAAAAATTTAGCGGAAATTTTTTACTAGTAGCTTGAGTAACTTAACTGAAATTAAATTAATAAACGGAAACTTAACTGTCATATGTCACTTTGACATTAAATTACGAATTGATTAAATTGTCATTTAGGGTGTAAATAAGCAACCAATATGGTAAATAATACATATTTATTGTTGTTAAATATAAATATTTCAAGTTTCTATTGTAAAAAGATTTCAAAAATAGAGCGGTGATGTCATTGCAATTTTCTTACCGAATATGCACTCGTGCATTAATTCATGCCCAGGAAATTTTTTAACGTGCATTCCAATAACGTAAAGATGTTGTTGGAAGTGATTACTTATAAGTGACAGTTTGTTAAGTCAAATTATTTATTGGAAACCAAGTTTGAGTTTGTAAAATGCATAATTATTTATCCTAATAAAATAAACACCTCGAGTGTAATTCGATATGACAATTTCACGAATAACAATGACAGTTTCTTGACTTTTCAATTTGATTTTGTAAAAATTTTTGAGCTATTGTCAAGACAATCATTAAAAGGTAAATAAAAATTTATCCGATTTTTTTTATGAAAAAAGACTGTTACTGTTTTCATGGCTTATTTTATACAGTGAGTTTATTTTAACGTGAAACATGGGCTATATCATATTCATGGTTACGAATTTGACAACAATATACCTATATTAGAGCGTTATTTTTAAAATGAAACATAAGGAATCAATTTAAATGTATTATTGTTGAACAATATACATATTCGGGCAGCTGCAATAGTTTTAATAAGAGACCCATAAACTTTTAATTGTTCGTATATCCAGGTAGCAGCATTTTTTCATGGTAGCAACATAATTTGTTAATGGAGTCAAACTGATGATACAATTAAAAGTTTATGTTGAAACCAGTGTAGTAGGTTATACTCGTAATTGGCTTAATTTGATTTTAGATTTAATTCATAATCGGATAAATTAAATTTTATGTTTCAATTATTAAATTAATATACAGTTGGTAACACTGACTGCGTGTTTTTCGGTTGCTAAGTAACAGTAATGACGTGTTTTTCGGTTGCTAGGTAACAGTAATGTAATACCAACATAAACTTAGTAATTTTATTAGTAACATAGCAAATAAATGTAGATTTTATTTAATTAAAAAAACGATAATTATAGATAGAAAAATGAGTTTGAAACGGGTTCTTAGAATTTTTTTCTCTTATAAATTATATATATCATATTAATTTATTAGAATGTATTGGTATTGTTTGTAAGTAGAATACTAATAATAATGGTTATTTAACTAGTACAGCTGCCCAAATATGTTATATTGTTCAAGAATAATACAGTTAATTTGATTCCCTATGTTTCATTTTAAAAAGAACGCTCTAATACATTGCTGTCAAAGTCGTAACCATGGTTATGAAAAATCCTATGTTTCACGTTAAAATAAACTCACTTTTACTTGTAGTATCACATGTGCATTCATTCTTTTTGGAATTTTTTTGAGTGCTTTCCAACAACGTCTTAATTAACTCGAGTGGTACACGAGAGCTAATTACGCTGTTGGAACATGAATTTATGCATAAGTGCATACTCGGTAAGAAAATCGTAATGACACCGCCGCTTTATTTTTGAATTCTTTGTACAATAGAAACTTGAAATATTTAATAATTTGTATTTAACATTAATAAATTTGTTTTATTTATCATATTAATTGCCTATTTACACTCAAAATTTAACCAATTTTTAATTTAATACCAAACTGACATATGATAGTAATGTTTTCGCTTTTTAATTTCATATAGTTAAAAAATTTCCACTAAATTTGTATATAATTATGGTTACTATTATTGTAATCAATTTTTTAATTGGCTGTTATTTGTGTCATGTGATTTTCACTTGTAATATCTCAAGTGCAATAAAATTTTGTGGATATTAATCCATGCCGAGGGGTATTTGGAAAGAAAATCGCATTATTATTTACTTTTAAAAAATGACGTTTATAAATGTTTACATAAATATTTCCAGAAATATAGCTATATACTAGACAATATTTCCAGGCACAAATGCGATTTTCGGATTTAATCCATGCACTTGTTAAATATTATGTGTTGCAAAAATATTTTTATTTAGATTGGTTCAAATATTTGGGTCAATGGTTTGGTCGGAAATCAAGCACCACCTTCGTACGTGCCTCAAATTGTTGCTGGACAATCAGGAAATCTGAATTTCTGGCAAAGAACAAAAAGTTTATTCATCACGTATACCATGGAAATACTGCACAATATGTATGAAAAATGTTACGTTTAAAAACAATATTTCTATAGAATTTTGTACTGCAGGATTCACTTACCTCAACAAGACGCTATTTTACACAAATATATGCCAGGCGCTCCACCTCTGAATGATATTATTAAGGAAAGAGTAGCTATTGTATTATTAAATTCACACCCAAGTATTAGCCCTGCGAAACCATCTGTACCAAATATGATTGAAATTGGAGGTTTTCATTTATCCGAACCGAAGCCGTTGCCAAAAGTAAGTCAAATTATATAATACAAAATCTGATATGGCCAGCACAAGACCTCTCGCCGTACTCTACCTACACTATAGGTACTCACAAATATATTTTACTAATTTTATGTAAACAGCACAAGAAGATATAAACACTGTAATATACTAGCTAGCAAGTTTCTTTATGCTAATTGGTGCAACAGTGTAAATTTAATAATGTTACTATCTTTTTAATAGCGCTAGCGCAGCAAAAGCAGCAGTTTTTTTTAGCACTGTTGACATAATTTGCTAGGAAAACTGTCAAATTTTCACTTGTATACCAATCTACGTAAAGGTATATTTTTCTGACGTGGTGCTTAATTTTCTTTGAATGCTCCTTATTATGCACATCAAGTACCAGAAGTAGTAAAATAAGTCACTTAGTATATGTTTAAAATTGAAGCCTAATTGAAATACCCCGGATGCATTTTTTTGCATTTTCTTGAAGGCAAGACTTGAATTAACACAAAAAGTCATTTCTGGCAAGTGGTAAGATGAGGCACGATTTTATAGCCCAGTCAAATTAGATTTTAACCTAGAAAAAATTAGTAGTAAGCTACAATTTGGAGGATATATAGTTCTTGGTGTTCTTTACGACCTGTGGCAACCCACCGACCGTAGGGGGTGTGGAACCACCCCAAAACCACCCCCAAAGGTGCAATTTTTTAGTTTTTATTTTTTTTCTCGTAAACCGTTGTATGTATCAAAAATTTTTAAATTGTAAATTTGTAGCTTATAAAATTTGCAATCGATTGATGTATAACATTTTATAGTTTTGTATACCTGTAAGGTTACATTTTTCATTTTTATTTGATTTATGTCTTGAATTTAATGAGTTACAGTAGTTTTAAAGACGAATCTTTTTTTTTAACGTATAATTGTTATAATTTCGGTTCAAATCATAAAAAGGGTTCAGAAGGGCCCTGTACTCAAAACTCGTTGGTCATTTAAGGGCCCAAAATTTTGTAAATTCTATTTGAGCTAGTTTTTTTTTAATAATGCGATAATTCTCGAGACGGTAACTGACCCTATATTTGTAATGTATCCGGTCCCAATTTTTGTATACCTGTAAGGTTACAGGTATATAAGAAAAAAACATTTTTCATTTTTATTTGATTTATGTCTTGAATTTAATGAGTTACAGTAGTTTTAAAGACGAATCTTGTTTATTTTTAACGTATTATTGTTATAATTTTGGCTCAAATCATAAAAAGGGCTCAGAAAGGCCCGGTACTCAAAACTTATTGGTAATTTAAGGGCCCCAATGAATTTCAATTTTGAGTTGTTTTACTGTTTGTTTTAAATAAGTAACAGTTATTCTGAAAACAACCTTAAGTACTTTAGTTTTAACATAAACCCAATATATATTTTTCAAATTATCAAAAGGAGACCTGGGAGTCCCTTAATCCGAAATTCTTGATCATATAGGTTCAAAATTTTAATTTTTGCTTATTGACATTTTTTTATTACAATACTGACTCGGGCTCATATTTTCGTTTTTTGACGGTCCATTTGGTTTTCAAAATTCCTACCTTTGACAACAAAGTATTATATTAGCAATATTTAAAAGAAGCATACTGCTTAGATTAGAATATAAAAACAGCTCCTGATTTATATATTTTTACAAATATACTTATTATAAAAAAATTTTTATGATCCAAAAGTCAAAATTGAATATCTATTACTAAAATATATGAAAGTTTTTCGCCTTGTTAGGACACTGAACGATACATGTCGTACATGTATGTAACCTTACAGGTATACAAAACTATAAAGTGTTATACATCAATCGATTGAAAATTTTATAAGCTACAAATTTGCAATTTAAAATTTTTTGATACAGACAACGATTTACGAGAAAAAAAATTAAAACTAAAAAATTGCACATTTGGGGGTGGTTTTGGGGTGGTTCAACCCCCCCTACGGTCGGTGGGTTTTCACAGGTCGTAAAGAACACCAAGAACTATATATCCTCCAAATTGTAGCTTACTACTAATTTTTTCCGGGTTTGAGGTAATTTCCACCTAAAATGACTGGGCTATTATATTACCACTCTCTAGCTAAAATGTTAAACAATCATGGACTACAAAATACTGAAGTTTTATATTCTAAATTATAAACAATAATTTAATTTCTAAATAGTATCAGGTACAGATAAAATTTTAAAAGTTTGATTGCAGATGATAAATACATAATTTTTCATTTAAAATAGAAAATTATTGTGATAAATTAACTATTAACCGAAATATTTAAACAAAGTACTACTTCCGGTTTGTGGATTGGCACAAAAATTTACTGAGCTCTTAATATTCGTATTAAAACCTTGAATATTGTTGTTAAATTTTTGATATCTTTTGAGTTATTGTCAACTAAAAATTGTCACATACACACACGCGCGCACGCTCAAACGTAAGAAAAAGTTAAATTCGTATTCTAGGCACCCTAAATCGTGCTTATTCATTAAAAACTCACACTAGAAAATTTTGACCCGTCACAATACCTCCATTTATAGAATAAAAGGCGAGAGGTAAAAATATAACTTAATTACGTAACATATTTATTTCTTCAGGATTTAAAAGACTATCTAGATAACGCCAAACAAGGTTTTATTTTATTCAGTATGGGCTCAAATCTAAAAAGTACAATGCTTCCACTAGAGAAACGCGAAATGCTAATGAAAGTATTCGCCAAACTGCCTTACCAAATATTGTGGAAATTTGAAGACGACAATATGCCTGGGAAACCGGACAACGTAAGAATTGACAAATGGCTGCCTCAAAATGACATTTTAACTCATCCTAATTTGAAACTATTCATAACTCACGGAGGATTGTTAAGTACCACTGAAGCGATTTATCATGGTATACCTGTAGTGGGTGTTCCAGTTATTGGTGACCAAAAAATTAATATGGATAATGCAGAAGCTTTAGGATTTGGAAAATCTGTTCCGTTTGAAGAATTAAGCTATGAAAAATTACTTCAAGCTGTTCAAGAAGTACTAAACAATGAAGCGTAAGTTCATAATCTTCCTAATAATAGAAAACAACTAAATGGTGTAGGGAGTGAGGGGGGTTCAGTCGCCCACTTTTAACTTTAATGCAATTATATTTCATTTGTTCAATGTTTTTCAAACTTTCAAAGTACTAATAATTAGTTTATCTGATGGCGTATTATAATGACAAAATTATAAGCCTGAATTTGAGGACTATAATAGTGTTCATTATAGGCCAAGGACCATAATGAACCGAATATGTTACTCAGTACTATAATGAAATAACAAACAATTCGTTACTAAGGAAGCGAGTAAGCAAGTTTCAAATATGGCATGCCTGATTTTTTTTGATTTAAATTTTTTTGTTCAATACCAATTATTTATTTTACTTTTTGACTAATTTTCGCCAGCAGATAAAATTGTGTATGCAATACGGACCGTAACCAATCATTATGGTACACGTCGTGTTAACAAACTCGGCCTCGTCTCGTCTGATAATCTTAACGAGTAGTAAGCACCATCATGCTTGACGTTACGATCCTTATAACATAAATAACTATTAAACTATTTGCTACTGAAATACAGGCCGAAAACAAAAAATAAAAAAAAGTTTAATTATAGTAATGATTGTTTTAAAAAAGGTCTGTAAATGGACGAATATGCTTCCCCGGTAGGGTACTTTCGCCCGTTAGGGAGAGAAATTGTTTATAACTTTTTAATGTAAAAAAATATAAAATAATAACACATTTTTACGTATTTCGCTCTGATGCCATCATCAGAAGTAAACTTAGAATGCGAAAGAAATTGAATAGTAATAGTCCATGGGCCAGCTAGCCAAATTCAAGATTTCGATATAATTTGGGGGTACTAATTTTCCTTTTAACCATAGTTATATATGAGTATAAGGATCACTAAAAACCATGATTGCCATCCTCAAGTGGTAGCTAATAGAAATGGCAGCCAATACAAGATGGCCGGCGTTGTTTTTAAAAAACGGCTATATCTATGGAAGTAATGGTCCGATTTCAACAAACTTTTTATCGTATCATTTGTAAAGTAAATTAAATTTGCAACAATTTAAGCCCAACCGCAGCCCTGTACGTCCAATAGTTTCCGAGATATGGCACTTCTAAAATTAGCACTTTTTTCAAAAAAATGAAAGTTGAGAAATTTTATCTTTTTTCGTAATTTTTGTGTTTAATTAACTGTAATATATGAATGAAACAAAATATTGTCTTCCGGTTTCTTTCATTAAATTTTACGAACATTTCCCTATAAAATATGTTATTTTAGAAACTTTTGAAGGCGTTTATTAAACCAAAATATCCATTTTTTTTCGTGAGAAGTATTCAAATATTTTGTATTTATTGTGTTTAATGAGCTGTAACTTCTGAACGGATAAAGTTATCGACTTCCGGTTTCTTGCATTAAATTCTACGAATATTACTCAATAAGATACAGTATTTTAAAATCTTTTTAGGGTATTCATTAAGCCAAAATATCAAATGTTTTTCCGAGAGAAAATAGAGAAATGTTTAAATTTTTAATATTTATTGTTTTAAATGAGCTATAACTTTTTAACGGATAAACTTATCGACTTCCCATGGCCCATGAACTATAAATGGTTTAACAAAATACAAAATAGAAAGAGAAAGCAAAGAAAAGGAAAATAAATGGGAAATCACAAAATCGAAGAAGGAAAAACCAAACGTCCATTAGGGAGATAACTTTGAAAAGGTTGGCTTGTGGATCCAGGAAAGTTAAATGAAGAATTCAATTCGTCATGTTAATTGTTGCCCTTTTTCAGCATTTACAATTTAATAATATTTTTTCTGTAAAATTATTACATGTCTTAAAATAAATCATTTAAATTTTTTTTTAAATACGCATGTTATTGAAAAAGTATAAGTTGGTGAGTTAACATGCGTATTTTTGAAATTATTTATTTTAGGACATAATTTACAGAAAAACTATTATTAAATTGTAAATGCTGAAGAAAGGCAACATTTTGGGTCTGAAACGTCCATTTAATAAATTAACATGAAGAATTGAATTCTTCATTTCACTTTTCTGGATGCACAAACCAACCGAGTAAATGCCTCACCACCGAAAACCACAGCGTATAAAAACAATACCGCCTAATAACCACACGTCCGAAAAACCACAGCGTATAAAAGTTCCCCCACACAATGTCCAGCTACCCATATACCAATTTTCACACTTCGATTTGCACATTTGTACCCAAACTAATCAATACTAACAAAACCCTAATTGAGTCCAACAGATCTCCGTTTTTTTAAATAAACTAATCAATACTAACAAAACCCTAATTGAGTCCAACAGAACTCCGTTTTTTTTAAATAAACTAATCAATACTAACAAAACCCTAATTGAGTTCAACAGAACTTTTTAAATAAACTAATCAATACTAACAAAACCCTAATTGAGTCCAATAGAACTCCGTTTTTTTGACATAAACTAATCAATACTAACAAAACCCTAATTGAGTTCAACAGAACTTAAGTTAAGTAGGAGTAAATTATACGCTGTGGACTTTGTGGTGGGGGAACTTTTATACGCTGTGGTTTTTCGGACGTGTGGTTATTAGGAGGTATGGTTTTTATACGCTGTGGTTTTCGGTGGTGTGGAACACTTCGTTTGAATGTTCGGGACTTTTTAAAGTGTAGGCACGTAAATGTTCTTTGAATCTAATCCTAAAGGACCGTGTGGGATTTTCCATATAAACAAAATCACAATTATTAAATCTAATGTCATAAACTCCACTATAGTCTAATTTATTTCTATTTGTTATTTTATTATTTATTAATATATTTGATAAAGTTTTTCTGTTGTAAAAGACTGGTGCTAGATTTAAATTTCTTAATTCGTTGTTAATTCTAAAGATAGTATTCGGAATGAATTGTATTTTACAACCCTTATGAATGAACAGTTAGAAATATATTCATCTTCCTTGTTAAAGCCTTTTTAAGGGACGATTGGTTTTTCTTTTTCCTTCTTCGATTTTGTGATTTCCCATTTATTTTCTTTATTTTTGCATTATCATTCTATATTGTATTTTGTTAAGGCATTATGAATGTACTATTCAATTTCTTTCGCATTCTAAGTTTACTTCTGATGATGGCATCACAGCCGAAATACGTATAAATTGTTAAATAAAATAGATTTGAAACATATAACCGAATGTTTAATTATTATTATCCTGTATTTAAAATGTTTCAACGAGTGCCTACAGCAACTTCTATCAATATTAATAATTTCAAGCTTGATCCAAGTCTTCTCAAAAAACTTTTTTCGAATTTTTCGTAATTTATTGCAGTAATTATTCATTCTAATATAAATGTACAAGTGTTCTTAGTAGTAAATTTCAGAACTACTACTATGGCGAATGTAAACCTGTTTATTATGACGCGAATGTACCCTACTTGCTAATTTGCCATTAAGACGATCCTCTACCGTGCCAGAAAACAGCCAAAAACATGGAATTCGCGCGCCACTCCACAGCGTTTATTGTTTTGTTAAATATAATAATCTAAAGATATTGTTGAAGATAAAAGTACAATCTACAAAATGGTCGATGCAGAATTTTAAAATTTTGCTTTAAAATCGAAATATGTTAATTTGAATTTTGACAATTTTTGTTATTTTTTGAACACAAATATCTTCTATTTTAAAAAGAATTTAGAAAATTTGATCGGTTGTTTCGCAGATCCAAGCTTTGTTAACAACATATTACAATTTGAAGTTAATTCACTTATAAATAAAAGCTGTACAGTGGCGCGCGAAAACCTCCTTTTTTAAAAATATTGCAGATTTTTTTACAAATATGGGTCTCTAAATTATTTTTTCCCTCAAACATAAATTACTTGTTATTATTATGTTTAACAAAACAATAAACGCTATAGCATAGCGTGCGGAATCAATGTTTTTGACTTCTTACTGCCATGAAAGGTTCAAATCATATAGGATCCAATAATTTCAATTAGTTATTTAAATACAAACAAAAATAAATAGTTCTTATTCAGGAATAGTTAAAAATCCGTCCGTAAATTGCTTATTTTTAAAATTAATTTTTAAAGACGACACAAGTAATATTTCTTGTGCAAATTTTTTTACACATGGTTTGAATACTCACCACAATCTACAAAAAAAAAATTAGACCCTCGATTTAAACCATTCATGAAATATAAATGGTGGGCGATTATAAACCTCTGGCGAAAGAATCGCTCTTACCCCTAGGTGTTTATAAATTATTATCTGGATTTAGTTCTGTGATTATATTTTTATTTAAATATAAATAAATAAAAATATAATAGCAGAACGAACCCCAAATAATAATTATATTAATATTACGAGTTCAAAAATTTCTATGAATCTATAAAATGTGTATGTTTAGTTACAGGGAAGCAGCCAGACACCGTTCAGCCCTTTTCAGAGATCAACCAATGCGTCCTATTGACACTGCAATGTATTGGATCGAATATGTTTTGCGACATGGATATTCAGATCATTTGAAAACTGGAGCAATTCATTTATTTTGGTATCAAATTCAGTCTTTGGATGTTTTAGCTTTCTTGGGGTTGATTGTTTTTAGTGTTGTTTCTCTTTTGTATTTTGCAGTGAAGAAATGTTGTTGCAGAAGTAATAAGAAATCAAAACAGGACAAAAAGAAGAATGCGTAAATTAATGTAAAGACTAACTTATAATTTTATGTAACATTGTGTTCTTTAAAAGTACAAATAAAAACAATAATTTTATGTTACCGTTTGTTTTCAAATTGATAATCAGTGGCCTGGCGGGGAAAGTGATACACTGCACAAGTTTGAAGGTAGATTTGGAGTCGACTAATCAACTTCCGAGAAGCTGATTCTACTGTAGAGTGTGACGGACGATGTCGCATGGATGTCGCAACTGAACACCGCGGCAATTTGAGTTATTCACACGAAATATCCAATTTCATTTTTAAAGACGTAAGCAAATCTCACGAGTTTAAAATTTACAGACCTGTAAGAAGACCTTCAATATCGAGAAAATTTAAAAATGAAATTGGATATTTCGTATGAATAACTCAAATTGCCTAAAAATTAGAAATTTGGAAAGAAAATTTCATTCGTGAAAAAAAAAGATTTCGTCGAGAAACTTCCGACTTATGAGTCAAAAAACCACAAAATGCACTTTTTTCAAACGCCAAATCGTCGCAGGAACTTCGTTTTTTGAGTCCTGCACGGGTAATTGAACATATTATTTCAATGCTCTTTTTGTGGATCGAGTCGACAAATTTTTTCCAACTCGGTAGGTACACATCGCCAAAGTTGGACGTTTTTTTGCCCAAGAGTACGAAAAGAGATCATACACCCATAACTTTGTGCCAAATCATCGTAGGAACTTCGTACTTTGAGTCCTGCACAGGGAATTGAACAAATCTTAGTGCACTTTTGATGGATCAAGCAAAAAAAATATTTCAACTCCGTACACAGCGTCAAAGTTGGACATTTTTAAAATTAATTTTTTTTGTTTTCACATGGGTGCTAGAGGGGGTCGGAATGGGTTGCGCTTAAGTTTGCATGCATGCCTTTAAAGTAGACACTTCAAAGTTTTTCGCCCTCGAAGTTTCTACGAAATCGATTGAAAATACGCCGAGTTATGGCGGTTTCAAAATGGTCGAAATTTTTACGAATATCAAGTGTTTCATTTTTTTCCGCCAGTATATTTATAAAGTACATCAAAAAATGCATTAAACTACATAAAGAGTGAAAACATTATATTTCCGGTTTAATCCGAAGTGACTCCAACTTTCTTATTTTAAATGGTACACCCTGTATTTTTTCAAAATTTGGATTCTACGCAATATTTAAAATGCAACCATGTATAATAAGTGCATTTTTAAAATTTTGAACTACGAAAAAAAATTATATTAATAATTCGATTATTTATTCAAATAAGTATCTAAGTTAACATAGATGTTACTTATGATAAAAACAGAAACGAATTCACTTACACACAAGATTTAAAGTTCAAATTTAATTTTTTAAATGTCCGCCATTTTCTTGAATGCAGAGATTAAGGCTCCTTTCGAATGAGCGTAGTGTAGTTACTTATTAAATTCATAACTCGCCCATTTCGATTACTTTATGAACCAAATTTTGGTAACAGTATACTAGCTGTATGTATTGTCTTTTTCGATTTTTCGAACTTGTGTTGAATAATGGAAAGTCTAGAAAACCATCAAAATTCGTAGTTTACCAATAACTTTTTTGTCGATTGGCATATTTTTTTCAAAAAAATTACATATGTATCTGCTATAGTGTCTCAACAGCGCCACATCGCTATTTTTCAAGAAACGTCCCTCATTTTAAATTTTAAAAAAAATCAAATTTTGGATTTTAATTTTTTTCGAAAATTTTTAAAATTTAAAAATGTAGCGCTGTTAAGCACAATATTTTAAAGAATTTTTGAAAATAATTTTGTTCTCGAAAATTTCCCTAAATAAAGTTATTAGTAAACTACGAACGTCTGTCTATGCGAAGGTGAAGTAGCCTTAACTCCTCCTCATAGACCGGGAGCCGGCAGGTCAGGTGGGTGTATGATTTGCCACATTTCGAGGCTTTGGTAATACCCCCACCCCCAAAACGCAAGTATGGCGCCCCTAAAGTGTAGCTTTTACACGGGGCGAATTACCAAACGTGTCAAAAATTGACATGCCCATGGGGAATAGGCTACACGTTGATTGTTGTTTTATGTTGTTCAGGAGGTTGCCAAAGCACGGAAACGCAATATGCGTCGCCTAATGTCCGCCATACTAGCCGAAACGTATCATTTTTTTACAGTCGACATGTATCATTGGCCACACGTTGTTCTTTGGCGATATTTGTTCGGAATAAAATATAGAACAAGGATATATAAACGTCATACCGCTGGCGCGTCGCTAAGTGCCCGCCATACCAAGGCAAATATGTCGATTTTTCACCAGGGCCATGTATGATCGCATGATCGGTAGCGGTATGGCGCTTTGGTGGCCGACACAAAATAAAAACAAATTTACTACCAAAACTACAACATATAGAAAACATCATACAATTTCTATCAAAATTAGTAGCATACACATAATGAAAACTCCATACAGAAGAAAAAAAAACAACAAAATAATACACACTGCAATGTTATGCTTATAGCAGTCAAAGTAAAGTGCACCGTTGTTCAGAATTTCATATAGGTGAACATCGCCATCTCTTAGTAGGTAGAGCAATATCCCAATAGAAAAATCTTTCAGAAATTGAATGCTTAAAATTGGAAGTCGATATCATTATACGATAAATTATTATAGCCATTTTTCTGTGTTATTATAAAAAACGACTGTAAATAGTTTGAAAATTTGCAAAATACATTTTCTCGATATTATAGCAAACAGTGCCATTTACAATAAAAATCTATATAAGTCTATCTAGAACCTAAAAATGGCGACCATTTTTTCAAAATGGTGGCAGACGCGAACACTTCCGGTGATGCCTCCACCACTTAAAATACTCTATAAAGTGTCAAATGAGGAAAAAAAATTGAAATTGCTTTTGGCTTGAAGTGCATAAAAATTTCACTAAGCCGCCGGACTAAAAGCACTGACTAGAGTGGTAGAAATTTTTGTTGAGGTTATGTAGATCACTTAAAGGAGGTACACTCTAAAAAATATAGTGTTAAATTTAACACTAAACTAACCAAAAATAGTGTACCATCGAGGACAGCATATTTAGTGTTAACTTTTACTTTTCCAAGAATGGTTAATTTTAGTGTACTTTAACGAAAGCACAAACGGTTAAAAGTTACACGTTGAGAGTGTAAAAATTTTAGTGTAAAATATTAGTGTTACTATATAGTGTTAAAATAGGGTAAAATAAAAAGTAGGATTTGATGCAAAATATATTATAAATTTAATATTACATCCAGATTAAGTATACATTAGGTTAGGTACCTACAATATACATAGTAGACATATTATGTATAGTTTATAGAAATATGTATAATAATTGAAATACGTAATAGGATTGAAATAAGGTTATGATCGCTTTTGCTGGATTACATTGCTTCACACATGGGATCGGTGTTGTATTATCGATGACTCGTCGATGACAAGAAAATAGTTTGTTAGGTATAGCTCCGGGAATCGATCCTTCTGCGATTAGAAATGGTTGATTGGTTGTTTTTTTAGTATATCCTTTTCTAATTTGATAAATTATTCTGTAAAATATGTATTAAAAATAAATAAATTAATTAAATAACATGAATTTTCTAACTTACTAGTTTAAAAAGAATTATTTTTCCAGCTTTTCCCAATAGATTCTTTAGGTATTTTGGATCTTCGTGTTGTAGCTGGTAACATCTCAACTGAAGCAAACATGGGCGCGGGTAAAATGGTCACATCCACATTAAAATATCTTCACGTGCAGTCACAATAATTCGGTTTATGCACCATTCCAAACTATGAAAGTATAGCAAAAAGATCAAACACTAAAACCAAATGAAACGTATAAAAACTAAACACAAACAACACAATATACTAACCCACGCCACTACGTCTGATCTGTATACCAACTCTGTACATGAACAACGTGACCAGAACTTTGAAGGGTATTTTTACACTGAACGTGTTACTCTAATGTTTTATAACGGTAATATTACACTATCTTCAGAAATATCACACTGAAATAATTACTTTCGCACTATTATTGTGAAAAGTTCCATATCTAGTGTAAAATATTACACTAATTCTTAGTGTACTTTTACCACATGCGTAGTGTAAAATGTAGTGTTGTTTTAACGAGTTTTTAGTGTAAAAATTAACACTAAATTTTTAACCAAAGGCACAAGTTTAATTTACACGCATGCATTTTTTAGAGTGTATACATGACCAGAGGTCATCTCTGAGCAAGGAGCTGGGGCTGAACGCGAACCATAAACCCGAAAAAACCTTTATATTCTTCGAACCTGAATCTAAACCGAAACGTTATACACTCCGCGTCAAGTGTTTGACTGAATTGATCAACAAGTTGCCGAGTAATGACTCAGAAACCTCAAAATGCAACTAAATTTTCAAACTCGCATAACTTGTTATCCAATCATCGTAGGAACTTCGGTTTTTGAAAAATTTACAGAGAATTGATTGAATTTTTTATCATGCAGGCAGATCGAGTCAAAAATTTTTTTCTAGTCCGTGCACATCATCAAAGTTGAAAATTTTTTCCCCTGAAAACACTTTTTTTCATAGGGTGGTTGCAGGGGTGCAGAGGAGGTAATAACAAAAATTGATTGGATGTCTTTAAAGTAGACACTTTGATCTTTCTTGAAGTCGAAAGTTCATCGAAATCCATCGAAAACTCGCTGAGTTATAGCGGTTTGAAATTTGTCGATTTTTTCACAATTTCAAGAGAGCCCTTTTTTTGACGCGGAGTGTCAACGAATCGGAATCGTAAACAAACCAGTTTAATTGATTAGATGTAACCGGTAACCGATTTCTACAATATCGCTTTCTATTTATTTTAAAATTATCATTGTCATGCCATTTTCCGGCATAAGATTACTGTTACTCAGGTGTCTGTAGAGAGCTTTTTTACTGTGAAATTTGTCTTTACTCATTATAGAAGTAATTTAAAGGAAACTTAGAAAATATTTTTTCTGTTAATCGTTTATTAATCAATATTATAAATAATGTAAAAAAATCATACATTAATGACCCCTATTAATGTATGATTTTTATTAATCAACTATTACCTCTCGCCTAGAGAGGTATAGGGATCGTGAAAAAATTCGATGTCGAAATTTTTGTCAATAAGCACGTTTTAGCACCTTTAGAACCTATTTTGACTATTTTCACGATGATGTCTGTGTGTGTGTTTGTGTGTGTGTGTGTGTGTGTGTGTGTGTGTATGAAAGTCTGTATGTGTGCCTACTATGCTCTTTCGTTCTTATTTATTATCTCAAATTCTATTGAACATAAAATTCTAATATTTTACATTATTATATTTCTACATGTTAATGAAGAGCTGATTAGATTTTGGTAAAAATCTGCCAACCGAAAATGGTATTTTCTTGAAGCATTTTAACATTTTTTGCAAAAAAATATAGAAAATTCTGCGATAGTTACAATTTGTCATACGACATTTCAAAGAACAAATTATATCTTACAATATTTATTTGCCATCTTGTCTATATCTCTTACCAATAAAGGAAAATTATTTTTCAAAGATATATAATTTTACCTACCACGATTTGTAAATCATAATATAGGAAAAAAATTAAAAACAAAAATGAATATGTCAATGTGACAGATGTATACACAGTTTCTGAAATTTTGGTTGCACCATTTATAAAGAAATGTATAAATATATTAATAACTGGATTTGAAACTTAGTATGTAAGTACCTAGGAGCTGAAATTTAATTAATAAAAAACTGACTGAATTCCAGTAAGTTTTTATATTACCAAAACGTATCAAGTCAAGAAGCATCATCGATTCATTATTAACTGGATATAATGTAATAAGGTAATAATAAAATAAAAATTGTATTCACAAAGAGCTTTCAATGTCAATCGGAATCGGTACGTTGCTTGAAGAAAATTTAAAAAATTACAAAAAGTAGCCTAACAAAAACCAAATTCACATATTACAGTGTCAAGGCGGGAGGTTATGTGTTGGCCACAACAGAATGCGTTAAACAGACCCAGACGTAATAAAATACACTACCGGAAAAAAGAAACCGCCCTCCCAGAAAAGTTGAAAAAACTCGGCTGTTTTTCAATGCAATTGGATGAAACTTTGAGTCCGAAAAACTTTGAAGTGTCTACTGTAAATGTAAAGTCATGCATGCGAACAGCGAACTTAAGCGCACTTCCTTCCGCCCCCCTCTAGCACCCCTGTTAAAAAAAGTTTTTAATTTTAAAAATGTCCAAATTTGACGATGTGTACGGAGTTGAATTTTTTTGACCTGGTCCACCAAAAGAGCACTAAAATTTGTTCAATTTCCTGTGCAGGACTCAAAGAACGAAGTTCCTACGATGATTTGGCACAAAGTTATGGGTGTTAATACCTGTGGCTGAACATAATCATGATTTTCAAATAAAATGGTTATTTTATCTCGATGGAAAACATGTAAAGATGTATTTCATTTAAAAATGAACTACGGAGGTAGGTAATTATTTTTTATAAATATGATAATTTTCTAATTATCTCATTGTTTTGAGATCACATGAGAAAAGTTCATATTCAATTTCATTTTCATCCACAATTTCATCTTTGATAACATTTTCTACTTGTTCTTTATTGTTTTTAGCATTACCAGAAATATTTATAGATCGCATTTCAATTTTTACCTCCTGCCTCATATTCTATAAGGGAGGTATTGTAATGGGTTAAAATTTTCGAGTGTGAGATTTTAAGATTTTAATACGAATCTTAAGAGCCCAGTAAATTTTGGTATCAATTCATAAACCGGAAGTAGTACTTTTTAAAAAAATTTCGATAAATAATTAATTTAAGGCGGGAATGTAGCTGTATGAGAAAGAGGTAAAACAGTGCTCTACGGTTTGTATAATATTGAATCTAATACTAACGTAAGATCATTGAAATTTTTTTACGACAATATTTAATATACATTCTACAGTGCGGCGCATCGATTTTTCCAAATTTTTTCATAGTATTGTTTTTAAAAAATCTGACGTGGACACCACATGACTTCCTTGTACGCCTATTAAACTGTTCATACTTTTCTTAATAACTAAAATGTAGAATTATATTATACAAATATATTAATATATATGTACTACTACTACTTACTGCTACTATACTCACAAATATATTTTAGTCATTTTATTTAAACTGCAGAAGAAGATAAATAAACGATATTTTACTATTGTCACTGCCACTGTCACTGTCATGTCATAATCATTTAAATTTTACGTAGTAACAAATGTTAATCGATCATGGACTACAAGATACCGAAATACTAAATTATAAAAATATACTTTAATTATTCTTAAATGATACCAGATACAAAAATATTTATAAAATACCGATTGTAGGTAATAATCACAATCTTTCATTTAAAATAAAAAAAATTTGTCATAAATTAAATATTTATCGAAATATTTGAAAAAAGTACTACTTTCGGTTTATAAATTGAAACCAAAAATAGGAGGTGCACAACTAGATGCTATAACAGTCCTAAATACAAAATTTCAACTTTCTACGTCTAACCGTATTTGAGTTATGCGACACACATACGTCCGTCCGTCCGTACGTACAGAGAAAAATACTACTTTTACATGTTTAATTTAGGGCATTTTAACCCTAGCCGAGCGAAAATATATATACCAAATATGGGTCAAAAGTGACCCAAGTTTTTTTAAATTACATTTAGGATTAGGATAATTTTATATAATATACCTACTTACATTTATTTTGGATGTATCCACATAGTACAGTGTAAATGGGTTCACTTGTATTAATTAAACTAAGCATTTTTTTATTACTTGCTATAAGTATTTTTACTTCATAAAATATTAATAATATATTAGAGAACATAAAAACACAAAAATATTATTATTTTCGTTGCCGGATTATGGAATCGGCATAGAAAATATTTTTAGAGGTAATAATAATTTTAATAATATTACTTTTTTCCTTTACGATGGTTCTCCATCTTCATCCTTTGGCAGTAGGAACAAATGATTTTTACTTTTTCAATATGAGAAACTCGATTTACTCTTTATCCATGCTAGTATTCGTTAAGGTTAAAATTATTTATTTATAAGGACAATATTTTAGGAGAATTCCTAAAAGGAAATTAAGTTAGAAAAAAAAAACTAAGAAGTTATATGCAGAAAACTGAAAATCGGGTCAACATTGACCCGCTTTCGGCTCGGCAAGGGTTAAATACAAAATCTATTAAAATGCATGCGTCGCACTGTAGGTAACATGTTATACAGTATATAAATAACGCGTTTGATTATTTCTTTTGTCTTATAAATACAATATCATACAAATACGATGCCACTTTTAGAGAGCGTTCGCTATTGCTGCCTTTGTTCGACACACTAAATCTGTATATATCTCTCCTCTTTCTCGACGAAATCGTGGACAGCTACATTCCGGCCTTAAGACCAAATTTTTTATTTTATATGAAAGATTATGTGATTATTATCTACAATCGGTATTTTATAAATTTTTCTGTATCTGCTATAATTTAAGAATAATGAAATTATATACTTATAATTTAGTATTTCGGTATCTTGTAGTCCATGATCGTTTAACATTTGTTACTACGTAAAATTTAAATGATTATGACATGACAGTGGCAGTGACAATAGTAAAATATCGTTTATATCTTCTTCTGCAGTTTAAATAAAATGACTAAAATATATTTGTGAGTAGTAGCAATTACAGTTGGCAGTAGTAGTAGTACTTATATATTAATATATTTGAATAATAAGTAAAAAGAATAAAGTAGGTATAGCGGGAGGTCTTGTGATGGCCACGTCAGATTTTTTCTTTTGCAAATATTTCTTGAATTAAACTTATGACCAAGCTTATGACAAATGACAGTTGTTGATACAGCCACAATAGCCAATGTCTGCAACTAAACAAGTACACTGCTGAACAGTGTTGCCACCAGATTAAATAGTAAAATATCTCACTTAGTTCGCAAAAATGTCGCTATGCGGCCGTTGCACCGCTTTTCAAAAATAATCGCTATTATAATAGACCATATTAATTATTCAATGCGCATGCTCAGTAATCTCCAATCACAATGCTGTGTGTACTGCCGAAATAGAACTAATGTTTCCATATGGGAAAAAAGTGAATTTTGAAAGTAAATAGTAATTCATGCAGACAGAATCACATAGGTAGCCGTTTTTTAATATAAGTTATATTTAATAACGAAGTATCGAATTCTGCCCCTGTTTAATATAAATGATCATTATGCCTAGTGCACACGGAGAAACATTTTGACATGTTTCCTGAAAAAATTTTCCGGAAACTTCAAAGTTTTAACGGCGCCTATAAAAATGAGGCGTTTTCAGGAAACGTTGTGAAGTGCAACTAACTTCTTATTTGTCAAATCGTCAAATGTGACATTTTATCATGAACATATTTATTGTTTTTCAAAAAAAATCTCCATTTTCTGGAAACTTTTTTCAGGAAACTTGTCAAAATGTTTCTCCGTGTGCACTGGGCATTAGTTTATAATGTGAAAATAACTATGAAAATTTGAATTTTTTTAACGGGATCCCGACAGCTGGGTGATGTAGTGTCATATAATTGTTATCAATATGCTTAGTTACAAATATTGTGTTTCAAATCATGTTTTAAAATAAAAGAATTAAAATTTTTAGCACCTAACCGGATGATCATTGCCAACTTATTAGAAAAAATAAGAAACTGTTGGCATTCCTTTGTTACATCGCATGTCAACCGGAAGAGGCGCTATAATAATTGATATGGTCTATACAATGAATTTAAATTTGTAACCTTAACCATTTACGATGATTCTAAAAGATCTTCAAATTATTTTTTTCAATCTCTAGAATTTTTTGTTACATGTCACTTGTCACATGTGTATAAGGAGAGTGGTATACATTACGGGCACGTCATTTACTAGTGTGGACTGTGTACAGCGAAGGTCAACTTTTTCCCCCACCACTTCATTGTTTGACATGTTATTCTGGTTCCCGGGCTTTGACGTTTTGCAACTTGTCTCGTGAATTTTGTATTATTTTATATTTTACGGATTTGTTGAACATTTTCTTTGTGATCATATTATTTGAAAGTGTGCACTTAGTGTTTCTGAGTGTGATTTATACTTTTTATATTGAAATCAGGCTTTGAAAGACTTATCCTTTACCCTTTTGTGATTTGCATTTCACAACTCAAATCTATTTTAGATTAATTTTCTTAATATTGTGTGTGATTACCTATATGTTTGACAGCGTGTAGTTAGTATGTTGTGTGAATGTGATTTATGTATTATTGGCATTTTTCATTTAAATTAATGTTTCAGGGTTATTCGTTATGTTTTGTATCCATATTTTTGATTTGGTTTGCCAACTCAATAATAAAATATGTCTAAATATTGCTGTTGTGTTGGATTGCCGCTGAGTCAAATTGCCGCAGTAGTCTCTCGACATACGTTATTACAAGTATGTAAGTGTTGGGGATGCGTTTTGACACAGTGGCAATTTAACATTGTGGCAATTGGACACAGCGGGTATTTGACATTACGGCAATTTGGCGCAGTGGCGTGTTCCCCTACCAAGGAGGAAGAAACCCAACAGGACAGCAGAACCTCGACAAGGCATCGCCAGAATCCTCAACACAGGGGAATTACAACAACCGGGACCAGCCACGCAGAGAATGTCAACGATGTGGACGACAACATCCGCCCAAGAGTTGTCCAGCATTTAACAAAAACTGTGGTATATGTCAAATGAAAGGTCATTTTACTAAAATGTGTAAAAATAAAAGGAAAGTACAGGTTGTAGAAGAAATAGAATCGAAATCAAAAGATGGAACTCTGTTTTGTGGTAAAATAGGTAATTGTCAAATTGATGATAAAGATTGGTTTGCTGAAATTTTAATAGAAAATAGTAAAACTGTAAAAATGAAAATGGATTCAGGGGCTCAATGTAATGTTTTACCTACTGAAAAATATGAAATGTGGAATATTAGGGCACCAATAGAAAATACAAACACTAGATTAAATAATTATAGTGGATCTAAAATTGAGGTCATTGGTAAATGTAAAATTGAATGTATGACACGTAAGGGATGTAATGATTTAATTTAATTTTCCATGTTGTAAAATGTGATAAAAATGCACCTATGCTGTGTTAGGGTTAAAAGCAATTCAAGAATTAAAAGTAAAGCGAATTGATAGTGTAACATTAAAACATCCAAAAATAATTCAAGAAAATCATGATCTTTTTAATGGTCTAGGAGAAATAAAAGATTTTGCATATGATATTAAACTAATCGATGAGGCACAGCCAGTTATAGAACCGGCTAGAAAAATTCCTATCCACTTACAGGATAAATTTAAAAACGAATTACAGAATGTGATACAAATGGGTGTCATTAAAGAAATCACTGAGCCTACTGAGTGGGTAAATTCTGTAGTATTAGTAAATAAGAATAATGGGAAAATTCGAGTTTGCTTGGATCCACGTAATTTAAATAAAAATTTAATGAGGGAACATCATTATTTGCCAACGTTTGATGAAATATCTTCTAAAATAGTGGGATCTAAAATTTTTAGTATATTTGATGCAAATCAAGCTTTTTGGCAAGTTCGTTTAAGTGACCAAAGTACTAAATATACTACTATTAATACACCTTATGGCAGATATTGTTTCTTAAGAATGCCGTATGGTGTTTGTTCTGCTCCAGAAGTCTTTCATAGATGTTTTTCTAAAATTTTTGAAGGGATTAAAGGTGTTACTACTTATATTGACGATTTATTAATATTTGCTGAAAATGAAAATGAGCATGAAATAATTTTAAAACAAGTGTGTGAACGCGCTAGAAAATTTGGTGTTAAATTTAATTTAAATAAAAGTAAAATAGGGGTTGATGAAGTCACATATATAGGTCATCGTTTTACGATACATGGCATCAAATCAGATAACAATAAAATTAAAGCAATAATTGATATGGAAAAACCAAAAAATGTAAAAAGTCTAATGTCGTTCTTAGGTATGATAATATATATATATATATATATATATATATATATATCAAAATTTATTCCAAATGTTTCTGATTTAACAGCAACGTTAAGACAATTAGTAAAGAAAGGCACTGTTTGGAATTGGGGTCATGAACATGAGCAAGCTTATGAAAAATTAAAAAGTTTTTTTTACTAGTAAACCAGTTTTACAGTATTTTAATCAATCATTACCAATTACATTGTCTGTAGATGCATCAAAAGATGGATTGGGTGCAGTTTTGCTCCAAAATAACCTACCAATAGCTTATGCATCGAAAGCATTGAATGATACACAGAAACAATATGAGCAAATTGAGAAAGAGGCACTAGCGATTGTTTTTGGTTGTGAGAAATTTCATGAGTACATATATGGGAAAAAATTTGTGGTTGAAAGTGATCACAAACCTCTTGAATATATTTAAAAAAAATCTGTTGTGGCCAGCACATAACCTCCCGCCTTGACACTGTAATATGTGAATTTGGTTTTTGTTAGGCTACTTTTTGTAATTTTTTTAATTTTCTTCAAGCAACGTACCGATTCCGATTGACATTGAAAGCTCTTTGTGAATACAATTTTTATTTTATTATTACCTTATACGCTTGACCCGTTCCTCTCAGCGCGACGCGAACGCCGCTCTAGCGGCTGCGCTCGGCAAAAGTTTGCTGAGAAAATTAAAAAAGTGAATTGACGTTTACGCATAAAAATTAATTTTATTATAAAACGCAGGTATCATAACTTCATATAATGACGTCTTACATTGTAACTTGCGGTTTTCAACCAGTTAAAATTAATATATTTAGAGATAAAACTTTAAATAAAGGAAAAAAACTGGTTGACAGTTATCATGTCAGCGATGTAAAAGAAATACAAAATTCGTATTTTAGAAGAATTTCTGGCACTGTTTTGCGAGAAACACCTGGTGCGCATAGTAATAAGAAAAACACAAATGTTTATAAGCCAGTAATTGAGGTAGGTACTTATCTGCGTTATCTTGATAGTTTTTTCGATTTGAAACAAAATTTAATAATCAAAAATTATTTATTTCTTAGTTAAATTCAAATAGAGAAGTAATTGATACTGACTGCAACTGCAAAGGTGGAAAGGGATACTGTAAACATGCTGCAGCTATTTGCCTGTATGTTAATTTGGAAAATACATGTTCTAAGACTGACCAGCCCATGATTTGGAATCGACCTCCGCAAGTACAGTTAGACAAATACCACAAAGGATCTACAATCGAAGCCTTATTTCCACATGCGAAAGGAAACAGAGACAATCACCCTTACACATTTCAAGACTTTAAAAATTTAACTCCTGCCCTTGTTTCTGAAAATACTTTGCAAAGTATAATATTGCAAGCAGAATTGAAATGTAATACTGAAAAAGAATGTAGAATAAAAGAGAAAGAAGAAAAGGAAAAAGAATTAAAAATATGTTTGAAAAAATTGTATAATAATCAAAATAATACAAAAAATCAGTTTTTCGTTATGTCATGTGAAATATTGGAAAAAGAAAAGTTGAAATTTTCTGTGAGAAAAGCACACAAGCATAACAAATACTACTGTGATTCCGTTGTAGTCGATGAAGATCAGTGGCTCAAAATTGGTATAAAATCAGTTGGTCAATCAGCTTCTTCGATATGGCACAAAGAACGTTTTATTCGAATAACAGCCAGTAGTAGAGCACATAAAATCAAGACCAGAAAAGACAACTTTGAAAAGTTAGCAAAAAGTTTTATAAATGAAAAGAATCAATGTTTTTCGTTGATCCCAGCTCTTCGTTATGGTATTGAAATGGAAAATGAAGCTAGACAAAAATTTGTAGAATCATCTAATCTTGTGGTACAAGAAGTAGGACTTATTATTTCTAGCAAACAGCCTTACTTTGCTTGCAGTCCAGACGGAATCATTTTAAATGAAAATGGATACGAACTTTTAGAAATAAAATGTCCTTATGTATGCAACAAGAGTCCAATAATTGACATGCAAAGGGAAAAGATTATTGCTGTTTCGTATCTTGAATTCGATAAGTATGGAAAATTGAATTTAAAGAAAAATGATAAATATTATACTCAAATTCAAATGTCCCTCTACATATTGTCGTTAGAAATTTGTCATTTTTATGTTTATTCACAAATCGATCAATACGAAATTATAGTCTCGCGGGATGACGAATTTTTGTCGTCTTTGATCCCAAAAATCGAAGGATTTTATTTCGGCTGGTACTTACCACTTCTGCAATCTGAAAGTGATATCTAGGGTTATAAACTGTAAATATATTTAATCGGTAATTGAACAAATTTTATTTATGTTATTAGATTTCATTATTATTATTATTATTATTATACTCGTTTGCATAATTATTTTCATTCTAGATTTAATTTTTTCAATGAATCAACTGTTTAAAATG
>OX384046.1:4617778-4817778 GCA_947534325.1 Agonum fuliginosum
ACACACACACACACACACACACCCAGACATCATCGTGAAAATAGTCAAAATAGGTTCTCAAGGTGCTAAAACGTGCTTATTGACAAAAATCTCGACATCGAATTTTTTCACGATCCCTATACCTCTCTGGGCGAGAGGTAAAAAGGCTTTGTATGACTGTCCAGCACGATTACAAAGAATGCGTATGCGTTTATTACAATACGACTTGACAATTATATATAAACCAGGCAAAGAATTATTAATTGCAGACGCGTTGTCAAGGTCCTACTTTAATGATAAAACTAATATTTTAGAAGAAGAAATAGAGTCTCAAATTGCTATTGTCACAGAAAATTTAAATATAACAATCGATAAAAAATTAAAATTTCAAACTGAAACAAAAAATGATCCAGCGCTCCGAGAAGTTATAAGATTAGTTAGGGACGGTTGGCCGGAAAGTAAAGATAAAGTCGATAATTTAGCAAGAGAATACTTTACTTATAGAGAAAATTTGTATGGGTTAGATAACTTATTATTTGAAAATAATTGTTTAATTGTACCAACTAGCTTGAGATAGGAAATGCTTGATAGAATTCATTTTAACCACATGGGTATAGAAAAATGCAAATTACGAGCTAGAGAATGTTTATTTTGGCCAGGAATCACAAACGAGATAGTAAATTTAGTTTCAAATTGTGAAGCTTGTGCAAAGTATCAAAATCTAAATAGAAAAGAGCCAATGATTTCTAGGGACATTCCTACAAGTCCATGGCAAGTGTTAGGTACTGATTTAATGTACTTAAATGGAAAAAAAACTATTTAGTTATTATAGATTACTTTACTAAATATGTTGATATTAGTTTGTTAAGAGAGTTAACTTCGGAAGCAATAATAAATGCATTAAAATCAAGTTTTGCTAAATTTGGAATTCCGACTATTGTGCATTCTGACAATGGACCGCAATATAGTGGTTACAAATTTAAAGAATTTGCATAAACCTGGAAATTTGAACATAAAACTTCAAGTCCCATCTTATATACTAAAAGGCTTGAGATCATTTTCAGCAGCTTAGCAACCGTTTTTCGACTCGCCTACTGCCTAAACGGGTCAACCGATTTTTATGAACTTTTTTTTATTTGATAGAGGTTCATGTGAAGTAGTGCCTTTTGGGTATATGAATATTGTAGATGGCGTGGTAGTCGCAGGGGAGTTGAAAAACAGTGATTTTTTTCACTCCTTGGATACGGGTATTATACTTTATTCGATTGTTTTTTTTCATTTGACATATAGGTAGAGAATGAATTTGACTATATTTCTATGCATGTTTCAACCCAATATTGGGTATATTAAGAAAGTTATTAAGAAAAAACTGAAAAATGCACGGAACGCAAATGGGAGCATGCCATGAAAGTTTTGTTTTCTTTTTGATAAAAATGATTTTTTTGTCTACTGTCAGATTTGACGTTTCCAATTTGAAATTTTATTTGGATTTATCTTTTATATTTGATAAGGTAGAAGTATTTTGAAAATTTTATTGAGTATTTAAAGATGGAGCACGCATTATGTTTACACGATTTTGTAGAAATTTGTAATATATTTTTTAAAATTTTTATTCAATTTAACAATTCACTGTGAAGTTGAATCATATTGTGATTTATTACTGTAGTATTTATAGTAATATATTTTGACCCAAGTAGTGTAAATGTTTAATTAAAATTAGGTATCTATATCCAATATCCATAATAGGTACTATTTCTCAGTATTTTACTGAAACTTTTAAATGTCAAATTAATATACAAATTTAACAAACGTGCTAAAAATGGCGTCCGATAATCGGGATTTTTATCTATTGTACTTGAGTTTGGGTTGAATAATTTGAGTTTGTCCTGCCCAAGCCGCCCCACTGGGATGTTTATCCTAGATACGCACACTAACTAACAACTGGACAAGCACGGAACACGACGCGGACTAGAGATGATCTAGATTGTTATTGCACTTGTATCAAGTATCAAATCTGTTTTTACAAAAATATGTATGGTATTATAATTAGCACCAAGGGGTACAAAATATGGCTTCTATGATCGGCATATGTTTGTCAATAAAAATGTAACATAAATCATGATTGGTATCAAACTTTTCGTCTAATGTTGCCCAAAATTATGGCTGTTTAATAAGTAAAAATTGCAGTCGGTGAGCGGCATTTGTTTTTTTGAATATTTTTTAAATTATATCGCGATTGATATCAAATTAAAGGTCTTAATAAGGACAAAAAATCTACAGTATGCATTAAAATGACTTTTGACAATTTGGCTTTTGTTTTTAGTCGGACAAAAAGCATTTTTTTAGTTTTCACAAAATTTTGTTATTTTCTTTTCAAAACACTACTATGACTACCTACTTGGTATATTCCAATAATCATATCAAAAGACGTCAGAAAATTTAGTACTTATATTACAGTAAAAATTATAAACATTTATATTAGCATTTTCCGGTTTTATAGTTTTCTCGGAATTTATCACAAATCCATCGAGTTTGATATATTTTTTTAAACTAAAGGGCTAGATGATAACTACTTTATAAAATTGTTCAAAATGGGGATCGAACATCGACATTTTTTTCGAAAATATTATAGTGTCATATCGAATTTCATACCTCAAATTAAATGGCTAGATAAGGGCTAATTAATAAAATAATTTAAATTGGTGGCTGACGATCTGCATTTGTTTTCATCGAATTCGAAGTTTACCAGGATAGGTACAATGTAAATATTAAATTTTCTTATTCAAATGGCAAGTCTAAATGCAAAAGTGGACTTATGTGAGGCACATTCAGGATCCGTGGAGCTTGAGCCCCGCGAAACGTGGCGATCCCCTCTATCCCGCGACAGCGGGTCCTGACGCTATTCCATTCTAAAAATGTTATGCCTTAACTAAAATTTATATTGAAGAAGGAAGATGAATAATTTGAAGTTGTAATTAAATAATTATAATTGCATCATACAATTTTTCTCTAAGTATAAATGTTAAAATCGTTATAATTGAGGCACGAAGTGTCAAATTGTCCCACATTCAGGGTCCGCGGAGCTTAAGCCCGCGAGGCGGGCGAATCCCTCTTGTCGCGCACAGCGGTAGAGTCTGAATGTTAAAATCGTTATAATTGAGGCACGAAGTGCCAAATTGTCCCACATTCAGGGTCCGCGGAGCTTAAGCCCGCGAAGCGGGCGAATCCCCCTTGTCGCGCACAGCGGTAGAGTCTGAATGTTAAAATCGTTATAATTGAGGCATGAAGTGCCAAATTGTCCCACATTCAGGGTCCGCGGAGCTTAAGCCCGCAAGGCGGGCGAATCCCCCTTGTCGCGCACAGCGGTAGAGTCTGAATGTTAAAATCGTTATAATTGAGGCACGAAGTGCCAAATTGTCCCACATTCAGGGTCCGCGGAGCTTAAGCCCGCGAAGCGGGCGAATCCCTCTTGTCGCGCACAGCGGTAGAGTCTGAATGTTAAAATCGTTATAATTGAGGCACGAAGTGCCAAATTGTCCCACATTCAGGGTCCGCGGAGCCGCGGGCGAATCCCTCTTGTCGCGCACAGCGGTAGAGTCTGAATGTTAAAATCGTTATAATTGAGGCACGAAATGCCAAATTGTCCCACATTCAGGGTCCGCGGAGCTTAAGCCCGCAAAGCGGGCGAATCCCCCTTGTCGCGCACAGCGGTAGAGTCTGAATGTTAAAATCGTTATAATTGAGGCACGAAGTACTAAATTGTTCCACATTCAGGGTCCGCGGAGCTTAAGCCCGCAAAGCGGGCGAATCCCCCTTGTAGCGCACAGAGGTAGAGTCTGAATGTTAAAATCGTTATTATTGAGGCACGAAGTGCCAAATTGTCCCACATTCTGGGTCCGCGGAGCTTAAGCCCGCGAAGCGGGCGAATCCCCCTTGTCGCGCGCAAGCAGTAGAGTCTGAATGTTAAAATCGTTATAATTGAGGCACGAAGTGCCGAATTGTCCCACATTCAGGGTCCGCGGTGCTTGAGCCCGCGAAGCGGGCGAATCCCTTTTGTCGCGCGGCAGCGCGACCTAGCCGAAGGCCCGCGTAGCGGGGCCTGACGCTAGTTTATCCTAAATGTAATGGGATGGTGGAAAAAAGTATTGGTACCGTAGAGTGGGGTTACTTTGCTTCACATAGGTAACTTTGCTAAGTATGTGGGAAAATTTTTAATTTAATTTTTGTTCTGAATAGGTAGTACCTAAGCGCAGTAGTCTTGCCTTATCTTACTCCTATTAGCTATTCTACTTTGTATGTGACGCGTAGGAGGTTTGTCACATCGCATGTAGGCTGTAGATGTATTATAAGTAACTCATATATTTTTAGTAAATTTTGAAACTCGATAAACTAAGGTCTGTGGAGGCATTATTATAAATTCTAGAACTTTGTAGTATTTTTTTTTTTTAAAACCAATCATCCCTCCAAGTATTTTTTTTAATCAGATTGAATATTTCAATTTTTTTATACGAATTTTTAAATAAAGTGATAGACATTCCACTCACGATGTTTTTGTAAGTAAACTTATATATTTTTTTCTTTTTATGCTAACGAATGTTTCCATTTAATTTTATATTATTTTAAAATCATATTTACATCTGTTACATGTTAGAAAACCTTTTATATCATTGTAATAATGTCAGTTTTGAACTAAGACATGCATCTTTAATATTGGCCAGAAAAAAGGTTAGATATATACTAAGTACCACTTTTTATATATCAAATTAAAGCTCGCATCATCCTTGAGCAAAGTAAACCATCAGTTTTGCGATATGTTCTTGCATATAGATTTTATAAGCAAATGCAAAGTTACCCCAACGCGGGGTGACTTTGCGTACATGTTTAAAAAATAAAAATAAATGTTTCCCTTTAAAATAGTTTTATAATACATAGTGCAATCGATAGCTTAAATATAGTTGTACCACATACATTTTTTACCAATTTTTAGGTCTAGCAGTTACGAAATTTAATTGAAATAACCGCCAAATCTAAGCAAAGTAACCCCACTCTACGGTACTATTAAATTGATGTTGAAAAAAGCAATTTTTGACCAAAAAGATCCGTATATAGAAATACTCCTCTTTCAGCTGAAATAAAAAGTCCAGCAGAATTAATGTTTGGCAGGAAAATTGTTGGTTTATTGCCACAGAAAGATTTTTTGTTACCAAATGAGTTACGATAAAACTAAAAATCAATTAGAAAATAAGCAACAAATTCAAAAATATTATTATGATAGAGGTACAGTTAATAGGAAACAGTTAAATATTAATGATGATGTGTATCTTCAAAAGCCTGATAACACTAAAGAACGGGGTAAAATAATAAATCAATGTAATAGACTGCTAAGATCATTTGTTGTACAGTTACAATCAGGTAATCAGGTAGAAAGAAATACGTCACATTTATATAAATTTAAACCCAAAACTGAATTTGTTGTAAAAGAACCAATAATTGATATTAAAGATGAATCTACTTCTAATAATATAGAGACAAACGTAGAAAATAGGAACAATGTAGAGAGACTAAAACGTACTAGAGTTAAGCCTAGTTATTTAATTGATTATGTATGTACATAAGTAGTTTTAAGGGAATATTGTAAAAAATTTGTAAAAGAAAAAACGGAGATGTCATGAGTTTTTTTTGTTTAGCCCGGACTATTGGCATCACTGTAAATGACACACCCTACTTGATACGTAGCTTTCGTTGGCTGATGTAATTTGTGCATGTTGTGTTCAATAAAGTATTATTAATAATATATAAATCTTTTACTATTATGACAACCATGTGTTCGAGTTGCCAACTTATATAAATTCAATAGCGGAATGTTTGAAACACTGCAAGTTTTGGCTATTTGCAGACCCATTGAATCACTAATCGACTGTAATTATATGCAAGATGACTTGCATAGGCTTCACAATTATTGTGTTACAAATGATTTAATGCTATTAATTTAATTAAATTACTATTCATTAGTGCAACTGAAGTTTAATATACTGGATGTTTGTTATTTATTTACTATACGGGGTGTTTCTCTAATAAATATTTTTTTACTAGTATTAACTTTATGTCTGATAATAAAATTCGGACTTCGCGTTAGTGATATGTGTTTTTAGATCGGCCGATAATAAACTCGATTTTTACCGGGACTTATCGCTTTATCTGAAAGCAATTTGACATAGAAGTGAAGTTAAACACGGGGTTGTGGTGTGAGAATAAAGTGGAGGCTGTTTGTGATAAATAATAGTGTTTAAATAGTTAAAGTTTTTGACATTGAGAGCTCACAGGAAAGTCAGAGCCGCGGTAGACAGTCAGCTGTGAGCGACGCGCAGGCGCACAGAGTCGCAGTAAATACAGTGGCGGAGCATAGACCATAATATCGGACAATAAATTTAATATTAATATTATCTGGAAGTGCGGGTTATGAATAAAAGACAAAGAGGAGAAGAAGATAAAGAAGATACAGGGCTTCAAGCTTTCAATAAAAGTAAAAAAATTCTGCGATCACCCGAACAAAGAAAAAGAGAGGAAGAACTAGAGAATCTACAAAGAGAAAGGGAAGAAGCAGAGGAGGAGATTAGCAAAGAAAATATGGAGGAGCTAAAGGAAATGATGAAGAAGATGGATGAAAATAAAGAAGAATTAAAACAACAGATAAGGGAGATAAAAGATGAAGTGGAAAAGAAAGAAGAAGAATGGAAAAGAGAAAAAAGTATACTGATAGACAGAATAGAGAAACTTGAGATGAAATCGGAGATAGAGGAAAAACAAAGAAGGAAGAACAATATAACAATAATAGGGCTAAAGAATACAAACGCACCAGAATAAGAAATTTAAAAACTCTTCGAGGAACAACTACAGGTGAATGAAAGCTACAAATCAGTAGTAGCGATTAGAAAAGAAACAGATAATAAAATCATTGTGGTTGAAATGTCCAGCTGGGAAGAAAAACAAAAAGTAATGGCTGCAAAAAATAAATTGAAGGACACAGATATATACATTAACAATGACTTAACGTGGGAAGAGAGGGAAATACAGAGAGAACTAAGAAGTATCGCAAAGGAAGAAAGAGGAAAAGGAATAAGAGTTAAAGTTAGATATAAGAAAATAACAATTGACAAAGAAGAATACATATGAGACAGCCAAGTAAAAGGAGTTACAATAAAAACTGACAAAGAGAAACAAAAAGCATAAAAAACGATTAACGAATGATAACAAAAATACAGGCAAAAAGGTAACGGACAGGAACAGAAAAAGGTATATTCAGATTGGAACGTGGAATACTAAAAGTCTGAAGGGAAAAGAAATAGAGGTGATAGAAGAATTAGAAAAAGCAAAACTAGACATTTTAGCAATAACTGAAACGAAAAAGAAGGGGAAAGGAATAATAAGATTAGCAAATAGGCACATACTAATTTACAGTGGGGTAGACAATAAAGAGAGAGCAAGACCAGGAGTAGGCTGTATAATTCATAAAAATCTAGAACAATCCTTAAAAGAATAGAAATGTGTAAATGAAAGAATAATGACGGTTAGAATAGAAGACAAAGAGAGAATAACAGCAAATATAATGATAATTTACGGAGTCAGTGAAGATGAAAGCAAAATAGTAAAATTCGATTTTTGGGAAAAACTACAAGTTGAATATGAAAAACTAGAAGAGCCGATATACATAATGGGGGATTTCAACTCAAGGGTGGGCAACCAAAACAAAGGTATAGAAGAAATAATGGGGATACATGGCGAAGCAGTTAAAAACAATAACGGAAATAGACTCATTGATTTCTGTATCATAAATGGTTTGAAAATATTAAACACTTTTTTCACACACAAAGATATACACAAATACACCAGAGAAGTTAAAAGCAGAAATGAAAGATCAATAATTGACTAGTTTATAATAAATCGTAAATAAAGCAGGATGATAAATGACGTAAGGGTGAAAAGGGGTAGAGAAATAGGAAGTGATCACTTTTTGACAGTGGCAAAAATTAAAGTAGAAATAAAAATAGAAAACAAAAACAGACGACTAACAAACAAAACAACAAAATAATTAAACTCAGAGTAGACAAACTAAAGGATATACAAATAAAAGAGAAATAGCAAAGTAGTATAAACGAATTAATAGAAAGTACACCGATGCCCAACAGGAATAACATAGAAGAAATGTGGGGTTCATTTAAGTATATAATAGAAGAGGCGACGAAAATAGCATGTGGAACTAGTAGAGGTACAAATAATAGGAAACAAACTCATTGGTGGAACGGAGAAGTAAAAGATGAAGTTAAAAATAAGAAAATAAAATGGATGGCATATTTGAAGACCAAAAGTATAGAAGACTATGAAGAATATAAAATACAAAGAAAAATAGTTAAAGATACAATAAAAAAATCAAAAATGAATACATGGGATACATTCGGTAAAAACTTAGAAGAAAACTTTCAGGAAAATAAAAAACTATTTTACAAGATAATTAAAAGCTGCAAAAAGATAAGCAGATAATGCTAAACCAGTTACAAAGCAAACAAGGCGAGATAATTACAGAAAACAGTAAAATAATGGAAACATGGAAGAAGCATTTCGAAGATCTGTTAGAAGAAAAACAAATCAATGAGACAGAAGAACACCGGGAAATAAACAACACAGGTATAAATAGTACAACAGAAACTATCACAGAGAACGAAATGAGAGCAGTGCTTAGAAAATTAAAAAATGGGAAGGCACCAGGACATGACAAAATAAAGGCAGAACAGCTCAAAAATATGAGCGAGGAAGGGGAACTAATACTGCTGGATTTATTAAATAGGGTGTGGGAGACAGGAAAAATAGCGGAAGACTGGGAGAAAGCGATGATATTCCCAATATACAAAAAGGGAGATAATAGAAATTGCAATAACTATCGAGGAATATCGTTACTATGCACTACAGCAAAGATATATGAAGGAATACTGGAAAATAAACTTAGACTGGCTATAGAGGATACGATGGAAAAAGCGCAAAGTGGATTTCGGAAAGGGCATTCAACGCAGGACCATATATTCACATTAAGGAAACTAACAGAAACAACTTTGAGACAAGACAACAAATTATTTATAGCCTTTATAGATCTGGAAAAGGCATTCGACAGAGTGCCTAGAGAAAAGTTGTGGAAAATTTTAAGAAAAAGACAAGTAAGCGAGCAGTTAGTAGAAGCAATAACAAGTATATACAGGTGAGTCATCGAAATGCCCGTCGTCGATATCTCCCTTGTCGTTAAAAATACAGCATAAATTTATTAACAGAATTTTTCGTCTACTCAAGGAGCATAACTTAAAATTATTTTCACATATACAGGGTGTTGCATAACGACTTGGCAATAATTGTTCGTCTTTTTTTAAATGAAACACCCTATATATTTTTATATATTTTGAATTGTATTATATTTACCTATACGAAAATATAAGTTTCATTTTAGTTTTCCGCGGCGTTGCCAAGTTATTCAATTTTTTCTCTAAAAAAAGCCGAATACACGTATTGTTTTATAAAGGCGTACTGAAGTTATTTTAATAGTAAAAACTAAGAATTTTTTTTTCTGTACAGCTGTAACTATACTCTTTGTTCTGACATAACTTTTTTTAAATGTTATTATACAGGGTGTTCAATACAGAGAATCAAATTTACTCAATTTCAAATGGCTATAACTCGTCATTTTCAAATGGAACACCCTATATTTTATTATTCTGTTGTGTGTATTTTTGCATCTTCTTATGTTATAAAGGGTGTCGTATGCCTAAAAACATTAATTTCGAAATTAATTAAATTGATGTTTTTAGGCATAGGACACCCTTTATAACATAAAAAGATGCAAAAATACACACAACAGAATAATAAAATATAGGGTGTTCCATTTGACAAATACGAGTTATAGCCATTTGAAATTGAGTAAATTGGATTCTCTGTATTGAACACCCTGTACAATAACATTAAAAAAAAGTTATGTCAGAACAAAGAGTATAGTTACAGCTGTACAGAAAAAAAAATTCTTAATTTTTACTATTAAAATAACTTCAGTACGCCTTTATAAAACAATACGTGTATTCGGCTTTTTTTAGAGAAAAAATTTAATAACTTGGCAACGCCGCGGAAAACTAAAATGAAACTTATATTTTCGTATAGGTAAATAAAATACAATTCAAAATATATAAAAATATATAGGGTGTTTCATTTAAAAAAAGACGAACAATTATTGCCAAGTCGTTATGCAACACCCTGTATATATGAAAATAGTTTTAAGTTATGCTCCTTGAGTAGACGAAAAATTCTGTTGATAAATTTATGCTCTATTTTTAACGACAAGGGAGATATCGACGACGGGCATTTCGATGACTCACCCTGTATAAAAAACAACCAATTATATAAGAACAGGAAACAACATACCAGAAAAATTTACCACAACGCAAGGCTTAAGACAAGGAGGATCATTAAGTCCACTACTATTTATAATTTATATGGACCAAATAATAAAGAAGGTTAAAGACAAAACAAAAAAAGTGGAGGTTGGCTATCACAACTTAGTAAGAGTGATGATAGGAGAATGTGTTTTCGCAGATGATCTGGCAATATTGGCCAAGAATGAAGAAGATCTACGCCATAACCTTAATATGTGGAATGTGGAACTCAAAAAGCACAACATGGAGATAAATGAAGAAAAAACAAAAATAATGGTCGTATCAAAGGAGGAAACGATAGCAAACATAAGATTAAATGGCAAAGAAATAGAGCAAGTGGAAACATTCACATATTTAGGAGCAACATTAAATAATAAAGGTAGCCTAGATCCAGAAATAAATAAAAGAATACAAGCAGCAAACAAAAGCTATTTTGGAATAAACAAAATAATAAATAATAAACAAGTGAAGAAACACACAAAACTTACACTATATAAGACAATATACAGGCCAACACTAACATATGGAAGTGAAACTTGGGTTATGAACCAAAGAATGAAAAGTAAAGTACAAGCAGCAGAAATGAAATTTTTAAGGAAAATAGAAGGATGCACGAAGATAGACAGAATACGAAACGAGCAGATAAGAAACAACCTACAAATAGATAGTGTACAAAATATAATAGAGAAAAAACTGTTAGCCTGGTACGGACATTTAATAAGGATGCCGGAAGACAAACAAACTAAAATGATATGGAACACAAGAATTATAAAAAAGAGGAGAAGAGGTAGACCGCAGAAAACCTGGGAGCAAAACATAGAAGAAATTTTAAGAAGAAACAACTTTAGCTGGCAAGAGGCAACAAACAGAAAAGAGTGGAAAGACATAATTAAAATAATACAGTAAAATAAGAAGGTGAAAACAATCTCGACACCCGAAAGGGTAAAAGAGATTTAAATGATAAGAATAATAATAATAATAACTTTATGTCTATTCTCTATTATCTCACATGGCTGATGCTCCGTGTCATTGTTGCAAAAAACTAACTGAGGATCATAGACTTGTTTCTTGCTCAGTTTGTAAGAATAGTTTTAACATAGAGTGTGTTGATGTTAGTTCTACTGAAGATCGTAGGTTACGTACTAAATCTGGGTTAAAATGGAATTGCTCAAGTTGTCTTAGCTTAGGTAATGACATTTACAGTCTCAGATCAATAATTAATAACTTGCAAAGGGATATTACTGAGCTTAATGAATCATAAAAAGATGCTCAAGTTTCTCAATCATTGCCATTGATGACTGAAAATATAATTCATGAAATCACTAAACGTCAAAAACGGTCGTGTAATATTATGTTCTATGGTTGTTTGGAAAATCATTCTCGCACTAAAGATCAACTTCTTGAAAAAGATACTGCCATGGTTCAAAATATTTTAGCTGACATTGATGTTGATTGTGCATTAACAAAAATAATACGTATTGGTCGTTTTGACAAAACAAGAGTATACCCACGTCCCATCAAAGTCCAGGTTCCTTCCGTTGATGAAGTAGTGAAGATAACTAAAAACATGTATCCATCTCAAGAGATCGCACAAAAATGCAAAGTGATTATTATAAATCAATCAAACTAGAATTAGATACTCGCATTGCCAATGGTGAAACAAACTTAGTAATTAAGCATTCTAATAATATTCCTAAAATAGTTAATTCTTTAAACTAAATTCATCCAACTGTTTACCAATTACACTTAATTTTTACTATCAAAATACTAGAGGTTTAAATACTAAAAGTCATGTCTTTTATATTAATTGCTGTTCTGTGTCATATGATATAATTATTTTATCTGAAACATGGTTAAATTGTTCCGTCTTAAACTCTGAATTGTTTCCGTCAAATTATAATGTTATTCGTGATGATAGAAATTCATCTCTCACAGGTCGGTCAAGAGGTGAAGGGATATTAATTGCTTTAAAAGAATCTTTAAATTTCAGTACAGTTGATACTTCCAATTTAAAAAAACTTGTTCCGTTAATTGACATAATTGCCTGCAAGTGTTATTTTGCAAACTCAAATTTTATTCTTTGTGCTTTATATATATATATATATACCGTAGAGTGGGGTTACTTTGCTTAGATTTGGCGGTTATTTCAATTAAATTTCGTAACTGCTAGACCTAAAAATTGGTAAAAAATGTATGTGGTACAATTATATTTAAGCTATCGATTGCACTATGTAGTATAAAACTATTTTAAAGGGAAATATTTATTTTTATTTTTTAAACATGTACGCAAAGTCAGTGCGTTGGGGTAACTTTGCATTTGCTTATAAAATCTATATGCAAGAACATATCGCAAAACTGATGGTTTACTTTGCTCAAGGATGATGCGAGCTTTAATTTGATATATAAAAAGTGGTACTTAGTATATATCTAACCTTTTTTCTGGCCAATATTAAAGATGCATGTCTTAGTTCAAAACTGATATTATTACAATGATACAAAAGGTTTTCTAACATGTAACAGATGTAAATATGATTTTAAAATAATATAAAATTAAATGGAAACATTCGTTAGCATAAAAAGAAAAAAAAATATAAGTTTACTTACAAAAACATCGTGAGTGGAATGTCTATCACTTTATTTAAAAATTCGTATAAAAAAATAGAAATATTCAATCTGATTAAAAAAAATACTTGGAGGGATAAAAATGATTGGTTTAAAAAAAAAATACTACAAAGTTCTAGAATTTATAATAATGCCTCCACAGACCTTAGTTTATCGGGTTTCAAAATTTACTAAAAATATATGAGTTACTTATAATACATCTACAGCCTACATGCGATGTGACAAACCTCCTACGCGTCACATACAAAGTAGAATAGCTAATAGGAGTAAGATAAGGCAAGACTACTTAGGTACTACCTATTCAGAACAAAAATTAAATTAAAAATTTTCCCACATACAAAGTTACCTATGTGAAGCAAAGTAACCCCACTCTACGGTACCTCCTGATGTAAATGCAAATGAATTTGAAATTTTCACAGATGCTCTTCAACTTAATATTATTTTAGTTGGAGATTTTAATATCCCGTATTTTTGTAATAATTCTATCAGTTGTGTTAAATCTTCTTCCTTCCGTAATCTTTGTGATGTTCTAAATCTAACTCAGCACAATACTGTGGCCAATGTTTTTAATAAAAGTTAGATCTGACTTTTTCTAATTTCACCATTTTAAATACTTTGAAGTCTGACTTCCCTATATCTAATGAAGATGATTATCATCCTGCTTTATTAATAGATCTTGAACTCCTTTCAGCTGTTAACCCTATTAATTTTCCTTCCACGAATAACTTTAGGTATAATTTTCGCAAAGCGAATTTCAGTCAGTTGTATCACATATATAGTGATATAGATTGGACTTGTTTAAATATATTCGAAAATGTTGATGATGCTCTTTCTAAATTTTACACAATTTTATATGATGCTCTTGATAGATTTGTACCTAAATACAAGTGTAATTCTACTAAATTTCTCCCTTGGTTTACTTCTGATATAAAATTTAACCTTCCACTAGTCGCATCAAGTCTCACAGACCCAGTTTTTGATTCTGTACAACATAGTAAAGTTTGAAGTCAGTATGTTTTATTGTTTGGCCTATAATTAGCGATAAAGTCTTACAGACCCGGCGCGACAATGATTCTGGCCTCTTTTATTTTACGTTTTTACCTCTCGCCTCATATTCTATAAGAGAGGTATTGTAATGGGTCAAAATTTTCGAGTATGAGTTTTTGGTGGATAAGCACGTTTCAGGGTCTCTAGAATACGAGTTTAATATTTTCCCGATGATGTCTGTGTGTGTGTGCGTATGGATGTATGGACGTATGAATTATGTGACGATTTTTCGTCCACGATAACTTAAAAAGTATCAAACCTTTAATAACCAAATTTCATATTTAAGGTTTTAATAAGGATCTTAACACCGGATAAGATTTTGGTAGAAATCCGCAAACCGGAAGTAGTACTTTTTGGAACTTGATATAGTTTTTCTTAAATAAATTGGTACATTATTTATTTATGACAATTTTTGCAATTAAAAATAAAAGATAATATAATTATCTATGGGTACAGTTAATTTTAAATACAATTTGCTGAATCTGGTAGTATTTAGCAATAAAATAAAGTGCAAGTACCAATATCTTGTTGTCCATGATATGAAATTTGTTTTTACTCAAAATTTGAATTATAATGACAGTGACATTACAGTTGACATCTTTTGCTTGCATCTTGGTTTACATTATCGTTTACATATTACATGACATGAACATGAAACTATTCAAATGTAAGTAAAACTATTTATTAGATTAGTAGAAAAAGCAGAATTAGGCGAGAGGTCGTGTACTGGCCACAGCAGATTTTTTTTTATTGTCGCCATTAATTGATTTCGGAATTGCAAGGTAAAGTTCAAATATTTTAATAATAGATTTTTATGTATAACCAAAGAAAATATTTTTGATGAATTATGAAAATTTACGTCGTTTATGGGATGACTTCGAAGCAGAAGAACCTTTCTTTGACAATGATTCTGGCCTGTCGCACGCTAAAATGTTTTGCCCAATGTGCACTAATGAAAATACATAAATTTTTTTCTGTAAAACATATTTGTCATGAATCCACCATTTTTTGTATGTAATAACATATTTATTTATTTTATAAACAAAATGAAACTTTAAGTTTGAAAACATGTAATTCTGTTGCTTTATATTTCAGAAATTTTCAATAATAAATACTTTTGCAAATATAATAGGCACTGAAAAATAAAAACTTAAATGACAGAATAATAACCATTTAATGTAAATTTAGCTAAATTTGTTATAAAAAATAAATTATTTTCGAAATATCTTAAAAAGTCTACGAGACCCAGCGCGACCAGTAGCGTTCTAAAAATGAGCGCGACTAGTGGAAGGTTAATATTAAATCCAAAGAACTATATCGAAATAAATGGCTTAAAACCAGGCAACGTATATAGCATGAAGAATTTATAAGACTTAGATCTATTATCAAAGAGCAAATTAATAATGCTTACAATGATTATATACGTAACGTAGAAATTAATATTAAATCAAACCCGCGTGAGTTATGGAAATTTGCTCAATTAAAACAAGGATGTTCACGTATTCCTGGCATTGTTACTGATAACAACGTTGAGTATAATAATCCACAAGATATTGTTAATGGTTTCGCTAAACTTTTTGCTGGTTTTTTCAATACTAGTTCAGCGTTTGTTAGTGATGTTGAATTTAGTAACAATTTGTCATTTACTATTGATACTGTAATGTATTTGAAATATTAGTTATAATATTATTAAGTTGGTAATAACCAACTTCACTTCAATGTGAAATGGCGAATATGTAACATTGTGTTTTGACAATAAAATATATTAAATTGAATAATATAACACTGGCGACGAGGATGAATTCTGAAAAGTCAAATATTAAATCCTTCGATACGCGAGGGGAGGAATCTGCTACCTCACAAAAGTGGGATCGTTGGCTAAGATCGTTTGAACTGTTTTTAGAGGCAAGCGCTATCCAAAGTGATAAGAGAAAACGAGCTTTGTTATTGCACCATGCTGGTGAAGGGGTCCAGGAGGTGTGGTATACATTACCAGAGTCCAAACAGAAGTATTCAACGACTGATGATGTATATGAGATTTGTAAAAATGCTCTAACCAAAATATTTAAACCTGGAAAAAATTATACGTATGAGCGACATGTTTTCCGATCGTTAGCTCAAAAAGAGGATGAAACAATTATCCAGTTTATAACGCGTTTGAAGGCCCAAAGTTCAAATTGTAACTTCAAAAGTAACGAAGAAGATATGATTATGGACCAAGTCATTGAAAAATGTAAATCCAACGAATTACGAAGACAATTGCTAAAAGAGGGTGACAATATAACGGTCGAAAAAGCAAAAGACATAGGTAGAATATATGAAGCGTCAGAAAGACAAGCAGGCAGCATGGAAGCTACAAAGCAAGAAGACGTAAAACGCATAGATAAACAGTATGCAAAAATTACTTGCTACCGTTGCAATAATGAAGGACATCTAGCTCGAGACGAAAAGTGTCCTGCGAGGAATAAAACTTGCAAGAAATGTGGTCTGACTGGACATTTCGAAAAGTGTTGCAAAACGAAGAAGAAAGGTGGAAAAGGAAAAGTGCGAAATGTCGAAAACGAAGCTGAAGCTAGAGAACAAGATGACGATTATACGTTTCAAATCAGAGAATATAACGATCCTGGAAATATCGAAGCATGGATTGGTGGGGTCAAAACTAAACTTTTAATTGATTCCGGGGCAACATGCAACGTAATTGACAAAAATAGTTGGGAAGTGTTAAAAATGAATAAAATAGAGGGAAAATGTGGAAAAACGAATCGAAAACTGTATGCGTACGGTAATGAAAATCCACTGAATACTTTAGGAACTTTTGACACTAGTATTCGATTAGAAGATGGTCGAACAATAAATTCAAAGTTCTACGTTGTTAATGGGAAAGGCGTACCAATAATCGGAAAGACAGACGCTAGAAACTTAGGTATTTTAAAAATGGGACTCCCATTAAGAAACATAAATACGGAAGAAAAGCTGACAATGGAAATGTTAAAGGAAATGTTTCCGAATGTGTTTGCAAGTAAAATAAGAAAACTTAATAATTATAAATTAAAATTAGCAATCGATGAAAACGTCCCTGCAATTGCACAAACGGCGCGAAGAATACCATTACAATTACGTCCACAAATCAAAAATAAATTGCAAAAGTTGGTGCAGGATGATATTATTGAAAAAGTTAATCAGCCAACAAGGTGGGTGTCTCCTGTGGTTTGTACTGAAAAACGGAATGGTGAACTTCGCATGTGTATAGATATGCGGGCGGCGAATGAAGCAATTGTGCGAGAACGTCACCCCATACCAACAATAAAGGATCAAACATCAAATCTTAACGGAAGTAAATGGTTTTCTGAAGTGGATTTAAAATCCGCATTTCATCAAATAGAACTTACAGAAGAGAGTAGAGAAATCACCACATTCGCTACGTCGGAAGGACTCTACAGGTTCAAAAGATTATTTTTTGGAATGAATTGTGCGCCTGAAATCTTCCAACGGATCATGGAACAACTGGTTGATGATCTGAAAGGCGTTGAAGTATATATAGACGATTTTTTAGTGCACGGGAAAACAATTCAAGAACATAATAACCGTTTAAATAATCTGTTCAACCGGCTGAATGAAGCGGGAATCACTGTAAATGCGAGTAAATGTAAGATCTCGCAGGAATCAATCGAATTCATGGGACATGAAGTAAATAAAGACGGAATAAAACCTTTAAAAAGTCGAGTAGAAACAATAAAAAATTTCAGGGCTCCAGAAACAAAAGCAGAACTTCAAAGTTTCTTAGGGCTGGTCGGGTTCTGTAGTAAATTTATACCCGAGTACTCAACATTAACTGCGCCGCTAAGAAAACTAACAAGAAAAGATACACCTTTCAAATGGAGAAGAGAACAAAAAGAAGCATTCGAGAAGTTAAAGAATGAGTTAACCAGAAGCCAAACTCTAGGATTTTTCAATCCAAATTGTGAATCAACAATCATCGCTGATGCGAGTCCTTATGGGCTTAGTGCAGTACTTGTACAGCAGCAGGATGATAAGCAGAAAATTATCGAGTCCGCTAGCCGAGCGTTAAGTGAGGCTGAGAAGAAATTTAGCCAAACCGAAAAAGAAGCACTAAGTTTAGTCTGGGCATGTGAAAGATTTCATCTATTTGTATATGGGAACGATTTCAACATCGTAACTGATCATAAAGCCTTAGAATTCATATTCTCGCCTAAGTCCAAGCCATGTGCCAGGGTAGAACGATGGGTAATGAGACTGATGAGCTACCGGTTTAAAGTAATTTTCCAAAAAGGTGAGAAAAACATAGCAGATCCACTTTCCAGGTTAGGGATACCACAAAACGTGTTGAAATTGAATGAAAATTATGATTATCATGTTAAATGGGTTGCGGAGAAAGCCACTCCACATTCCATGAGTTTAGAAGAAATTAGAGAAAAAAGTAATGAAAGCGATATGGTAGAATTGAAGAAAGCTATAAATACAAATCAATGGCCAGTAAAGTTACGAAAGTACGAAATGATTAAAACAGAACTCGGTGAAATCGATGGAGTTGTGTTAAGAGGTACAAGGATATTAATTCCACCAGCACTTCGACAAAGAGTGTTAGAACTGGCACACGAGGGTCACCAAGGAATCTTGAAAATGAAATACCGACTCCGGGCCAAGGTATGGTGGTTCAACATGGATAAAGACGTAGAAAAACTCTGCAAAGCTTGTCACGGGTGCCAGTTAGTAGGTGCTGCAGATCCACCAGAACCACTCAACGTGACAAGATTGCCAGATGCACCATGGAGGACAGTAGCTATAGATTTCCTAGGACCACTTCAAGGCGATTATTATATACTTTTAATTGTTGATTATTATAGCCGATTCATCGAAGCACGAATTATGAAATCAATAACATCAGAAAGAACTATAGAGGAATTAGAAGAAGTGTTTGCACGTTTTGGATTACCCGAAGAATTACTAGTAGATAATGGCAGGCAGCTGGTAAGTGCAGAATTTAGAGACTTTTGCATGAAGAATGTATTACTTTCCGTGTCAATACTCCTAAATGGCCTCAATCTAATGGAGAAGTTGAAAGACAAAACAGATCGTTAATGAAAAGATTAAGAATAGCTCAAGCGTCAGGAGAAAATTTAAGATTGGCTCGCAGGACATATCTGTTTGCATATCACACAACGCCACACACTACAACAGGGAAAACGCCTGCATTTTTGATGTTCGGAAGGGAACTTAGGGATAAACTTCCAGACTTCACAAATAATTATTTCAAGCCTCTAGATATTGAAGTAAAAGATAAAGATAAGGAAATGAAGGAAAGAAGCAAATATTACGCCGATAACAGTAGGAGAAGTCAGTTCAGTGAAGTCAAGGTAGGAGTTGATGTGCTACTGAAGAGAGATGTCATTTCAGAAAAATTACAAACACCTTTCCATGTGACACCATGTAAAGTCACTAGTAAAATTGGAAATGCAGTTGTAGTTCAAACACCCCAAGGGCAAACTTTGCATCGTAATACTTCGTTTGTCAAACGATATCAACCAGAAGTTTCAAGGGAGGAGACTCACATCCAGGAAGATCCGAGTGCGAGTTTAGCTGCTGAAGAAGATGAAGAAAACAACAAAGAGGGTGGAGGTTTAGAAGAACAAGAGTGTCCGAGACGTTCCGCAAGAGCTACACGGCCCCCACAGTGGACCAAGGAATTTCTTTGTTATAAATAATATCTGTATTTGTAAACTAAAAAAAAGGGATAGTGTAATATATTTGAAATATTAGTTATAATATTATTAAGTTGGTAATAACCAACTTCACTTCAATGTGAAATGGCGAATATGTAACATTGTGTTTTGACAATAAAATATATTAAATTGAATAATATAACAGATACTATTACTGAAAATGACTTAATTACTTTCATGGCTAAATTACCTAACAAAACATCTAGTGGCGAAGATCAAATACCTGCCTTCCTGATCAAAGATTGTAGATTCATCTTTGCTGCACCTTTATCACTTATAATTAATAAGGCAATTACATCCTGTACTTTTCCTGAACGGTGGAAGTTAACACGAATTACACCAGTACACAGAAAAGGTGACAAGTCGCATTTAACTAATTATCGACCTATATCAATCTTAAATAACTTCGCAAAATTATTTGAGATGGTGATTTACAATTCCATTTTTATAAATACAAGATCTTTGATTTCAGCTAATCAGCATGGCTTCATGCGTGGGCGGTCGACGATAACTAACCTAGCTTGCTTTTCTCAATCTGTCTCTGAAATTATTGATGATCGTGGACAAGTTGATGCAATATATAGTGATTTCTCCCGTGCTTTTGACTCTATTGATCATGGCTTGTTGCTTTCTAAGATCAGCTCCTTTGGTGCTGCTCCTGCCTTATTAAAACTGTTAAATTCGTATCTTTCTGGTAGAAGTTGTTATGTCTTCTATAATGTCTTCTCCTCTCCTAATTTCATAGCCACTTCTGGAGTACCCCAAGGCTCTAATTTGGGCCCATTACTCTTTATTTTATTCATTAATGTATTGTTGTGTTCTTTCACTTGTCCAGTTCTCGCTTATGCTGATGACATAAAACTGCAAAATCTCATCGATATCAGACGTAAATGTTTTTCAATTACTTACACACGCAAACAAAAGTACATTGTACATCCCTACGCTATGGATGGTGTCACTCTTACTCGCACTTTATCTATAAAAGACTTAGGTGTAACGTTTACATTTAACTTTTATTTCAATGAGCATATAATCAATATCTGTAGATTGGCCAGTAGAACATTGGGTTTCATTAGTAGAATATGTAAAAAGTTTTGTGATATATCTGTTCTTAAATCTCTATATTTTGCTTATGTTGTGAGTAAATTAGAATACGCCAACTTAATCTGGTATCCATTCTACGCCAGTCAATGTTTGCATCTGGATCGCATCCACCGAAGATTCTTAAAATATATTTCTTTCAAACTAGATAATGTTCATCCGGATAGAGACGTTAATTTAAACTCTCTCCTTGAACGTCATTCTTTACCGTCTTTAAGTTCCAGGCGAGAAATATCTAGCGCAAGATTCCTCTGGATGCTCCTTCACAACTACATTGATGCACCTTTCCTCCTAGCAAGAGTTAATTTCCATGTACATAGGCTGGCATCGCGACATGGTCGGACATTTCGCCTGCCAACTGCACGTACTGACGTTTTTCGGCGTTCGCCAATTTATTTGATGTGTTCGTATGCTGATGTCTTGTATGTAGATATTTTTGTATAAATCATTATTGATACATATATTTATGTTCTTTATTTTTTTTTTGAAATTATATATTTTTTGTATATTTATACTATATTTGTATATACTTTGCTTATGTTTATTTTGCCCTGTAATTGGTTCCTGTTGGGCAATAAAGTTATTATTATTATTATTATTATTATTATTATTATTATATTGATAAATGTTATGTTCTTAGCTTTACAAGAAATAGAGATATAATATCTTATCCCTACAACTTACAAGGTGCTGTCATAGAGTAAAATTCAAATAGCTAGAACCCTGCGCGAAGTACGAATTCTCGTCTTGTCTTAGAGAGAGAAGCATACATGATAAACAAGAGGAAACTACGCTACTGTCTGTTCTACAGAACATCAGCTTCAATATCTGTTATTCTCATGTTGACATTCGTACTGTTTTGCTTCGTGTAACCCTGTGAATTTTGTAATTGCTTGTGATTGAGTTATATTTTAGTTTTCTTTGAAAATTAAGTGAAGTGCAGCGCAGCATATACTCGCTAGCTCCGCTTTTGTAAAACGGACAGTACATGACAAGCTCTACCTTCTCGCGCAGTCCAGGGTCCTAGCTATTTGAATTTTACTCTAACACGTAAAACATCAACTCGTGATCTAGGTATAATTTTGGATACTAAACCCTTGCTCATTGAACAATTTGATTCAATGGTTAATAGAACTTATACAACTTTAGGGTTTATATTTAGAATGGCCCAATGTTATGATAGTATACAGAGAGTTTTTTTTATAAGTAAACATAGGGCATGTCATTACCATAGTTACAGTGTTACAGAATGACAGCAATGCATTAGAGCGTTTTTTTTATCAGTAAACATAGGGATAATTAACATACGAAAATAAATATGAAATATAAATTAAAGAAATGATAAATTATTTATTTATGTTTTCTACACTTAAGAACTAGGTAGATACATTAAACTAATGAGAATTTAAGAACTACGTAGACACTTAAAAAATAATGTGTACAATGGTGACAGAATGAATGTTGAACAATTAAAAAATCGAATTAGTGCTGCTTCCCAAAATATTACTCCCCAGAAAATGCTATAAATTATTTTTATAATCGTTTAGGATATTGTTTAGAAGTTAATGGTTCCAATTTTGAGCATTTAATTCGTTTAAAAAAATTCTCATTAGTTTAATGTAGGTACCTATCTACCTAGTTCTTAAGTGTAGAAAATATAAATAAATAATTTATCATTTCTTTAATTTATATTTCATATTTATTTTAGTATGTAATTATCCCTATGTTTACTGATAAAAAAGACGCTCCAATACATTGCTGTCATTCTGTAACACTGTAACTATGGTAATGACATGCCCTATGTTTACTAATAAAAAAAACTCCCGGTATAATCTCTTTTGATACTATATAACGCCTATGTGAGATCAAGTTTAGAATATGCATCACAAGTCTGGAATCCTGTGTATATTAACCATATTTCACATATTGAGTCGATACAAAAAACAAATTATTTTCTTGTTGAAATACAAATTTAATTTAGATAAGGATTTAACCTATACAATGTTATTGGATAAGTTTAACATGTTTAACAAAGAAGAACTAATGCGGACATGGTATTATTGTATAAAATAGTTAACAACTTAATTGATAACTATGATATTATTGATAAATTTAATTTTCATGCTCCATTAGTCAATACTAGAGAAGGCTAGATCACATTGCACTATTTTATAACCTAAGACCGGTTCACATTACACTACTTTCTTCTGAAAACTTTAATCTATTATTATCTACGACTGTTGTTAAAAGTGGGCCTTTAACGGTTGCTTAGCAAGTTAAAAGTGTCAATTTATGACACCAGTTTTAAAAGTCACATAGCAACGTGTTGAAAGTTATTTTATTGTTACTTTTAACACATTGCTAACGATTTGTATCAATAAATCAACAAATGTAATCTAACCTGTCGAAATGTCATTCATCAATTTATATGTAGTTTTTACAAATACTCTACGAAGGTCGTAGATAAAATATTGTATGATATATGTGTTAAAAGTGATTTTATTTCTTTCATGGGGTTACTTCACTCGGCTGCGCCTCGTTTCGTAAACTTCCTCACTCACTCATAAAATGTCACTTTTAACACTTATATCATAAATAACTATTATGGAATCAAGATTGTATTAAGATTTATTCTGTATGATAAAACAATAATTGATAATTAATTGTTGCCAGTATAATTTTTATTAACCCTTCAGATTATTGTGTTAAATATGGTATATTGCAGAAATTTATGAAGTTTAATAAACGTAACATTAATACATTTTTGTATAAATTTTTATAATGAAACTAAGTGGACCTCATATTTTATTACTGTTTCAGAAACTGTTAATCTCGGGTCCGGACCCCACATGTATATGTGAAAGAAAATTGATTTTATTTTATTTGTATTACTATATTTATTATTTTATTATTAATAAAATACATACAACTTATAGTAAAAATATTTGATTTCTAAGTAGTAAAGTTCCAGGTACCACATTTAGGAAAATCTTTAGGGACTGGTAGCATTTCATCATGTTCACCAACTTTAAATACAAGAGCCATTCCCATTGTTGCGTGAAAATCAACATGACAGTGGAAGAGCCAATACCCTAAAAATAAAAAATAAACATTTATATAATAGTTATTTACATAAATATACCGGGTGTATCAAAACATAAATATGATAAATTGTGTATGACATTTTAATTAGACACTATAAAGAAATAAACTGATATTAAAATTGTTTCAAGCCCTAATATTGTTCATATTTGAGGTACCTAAATATAGGTAGATGGTAGATACATTGTTTCCACATAAGTGGTCCTTCGAGCCGGATTAAATATTGTTTATATTTTAGGTAAATATAAACAACAACGCATAATTCCTATTTAACATAAATTTAATAATTAAATAGAATTATATTAAATAAATATTTATTCAGTGGCCTGAAAAATGTTTTTTCCAGATACTTTGAAATTTATTTTTTAAATTTTTGAAAAATTATTTTTAATCAGCTTATCAAACTGTAACTGGAGGTTACGATACACCATGTATAATAATTACACAAACCTGGGTTTGAAGCTTGGAACCTAATAATAGTATACCCGCCGTCTGGCACAGTGACAGTATCTTTCCAAGGTGCGTTGTGTAAGTTTCGTTTAAGCAGTCCTCGTTCATCCATACTTTTGATAATTTCCATTTCAACACTTGTTCCAAGTCTCTCCATACCTATCACTCTAAATGGAGACCCGTGAAGATGATATGGATGGTTGGCATTTGCCATTATACCAACATCTACCAAAATTATCTCTACTATTTCGTTTAGCGATACCTAGAAGTTACGGAAAAATATTGAGGTTATGATTTTAGATAATACAAAATAGGCATGCAGAAGCTTCGGAATAATCGTTATTACTAACTAACGTACTAACTTGCTTAGTTTATATATTTTTTTCATATTTAACACAAAAACAACAAGCGTTTTACAACAAACACTGGAACAATTCACAATAAATTGACGGTAAAACATAACACTCGAACACTCCTAACATCACACTATTATTGCAGAGAGCACTACATTCAAAGGGGAACGTCTTCAACACTAGAATATTTTTAACTGGAAAATTCAATGAATAGAAAATTCTTACATAGAATCATAAACGAATTTTCTTGCCATAGAAAATCACACATCGTAGTTGTTCTATGTGAACTAATAGAATAAAAATTAAATAGTACCAACCTGAAGAACATGTGTGCATTCACAATACTTCGTACTGCAATTTTTGACTGTGGAATCATTGCAAAACATTTCTGGTTTAATTTGATCTCTTTGTGAAAGTAGTGGAAATGATTGAAAAACATGAGAAATATGATTTATTTGGAATGTTTTGGTGTTATATCTAGGATGACCTAAAAGAGTAAACAGATTACAAAGGTGTTTCAAAAATATTTAAAATATTAAACATTACTTTGATTGAATCTGTAGTAGTCATCGTCATAATAATTGCTGTTGGAAATATTCCAGAAATCAGTGTAGATGTAGAATTTCTTATCTGGAGTTTCTTTTAATGTTTCATCATCTGGTTGAATTGCTCTTAAATCAGCAATGCTGACTGAATTGTTTTTCAACATTTCTTCGTTTACTGAGTTCATTGTCTGTAAAAAAAAATCAAACTATAAACTTGATGCACAATATACTATTTTTAAGATGCTGTAAAGTGACTTACTAATCCATCTTTGCGTCTGAATCCATAGACTGGTTCCACTGGTGGTAATCCATCCTTGTCTGCTCCATTGTAACTCAAAATGGCAACTTGGTGTATTTTAGTCTTTTGACAGACCATCAAACCATGGAAGCGAATCCAGTAATGATCGACTTCCTGATCGGTGTTTATTATAAAATCAAATCTTTCGCCGGCGTATGATACGAAAGATGACACTGCAAAAAATCCCATAATGTATTAATTTCTTTTTATAAGATATCAATTTTTGCAGGATATGAACGCACAAATTATTAAATTTAAAAAATAATATGCAGTGACAGTAAGTGACAGAATGTATTCGTATCAGGCGTGACCTACAGAGGCATCTAGGAACAACAATGAACTAATTACAAAATCTGACCGGGGTTGTCAATAGACGAATCCATAACAAATGAATTTGTCAGGGGGAAGCTGTCAAAATGGTCTTTTATATTAACTTTAAATGTAACTGTCAACAAAATACTATTTTATATAGTTTTATAGGTATTTTGTATCATGAAAAAAATTTAAATTTACGTTTTGATAGAAATTGTTCCAAATTTAATTTCAAAAATATGCAAAAGTGAGGTTGGAATAGTAGGTTGCCTCCTGGCTATGACGTCATTCTGGATTTCTTTATGAAAAACGTGATCAGTGGGTAAACCTAATTATTCTTTAACCGTGGTTACCTGTAATAGGTTCCAGATCATATCCATCTGAATTGATAACAGTCATAGTATGGTTATCCACAGAAATCTCCATAGGGCACATCAAATATCCAGCATTAATTAATCGAAACCTGTACCTGTATCCCTAAAATTAATTTTAACAAAAAATCAGACAAAACTACAAAATAATGCCCTGTACACAGAAGGATTCTTCCTTCTTCTGAATCCTGAGAAAAATAATCCTGGTGAGAATTGCCTGTCAAATAGCTAAATTGAATCTTCAATGAGTCTTGGCAGAGAAGAATTTCCAAAACAGTTTTATTTTTAGCAGGACTCAAAAGCATCAAAAAATCGGTGAACTGTAATAAAGTAATACCTTTTCAACGTGGAATCTGGGAGCCGGTATGCCCGATTTATACGTCGTATTATAAAAATATCCTAATCCATTGACAAGTATGGACGACAGAAGAACTTCATCTCCATTGTTGTACATAGCTACGTACATATTCTGCACGGGAGCATCAGTCCAATCTGCTATTGACACTACGTGCTCAGACAAGTCGTAATCGTATAAATCACCATGTGGATCTACTTCTTTAGGTTGACGGATCACCAGAGCACCGAATATACCGTCGCCACGTTGGTTACCTTCGGAAAAATATTTTTTTAAGGTTATAGAGCTTCTTGATGTATTCCGGTTTCGCAATGGACATCCGGTTACAGGAGAGCGTACGATAGATGCAAAGTCACATGTGTTGGTGAGACAGCAACGGGTGCGCAGAACGATGTGACAATAGAAAGTGCGGTCAATTTGAATTTAACAATCTCGTATGGAGGAAAAAAGACTGAATTATGTTACATTCTGTATAGCCTGCCAAATGCAGCTATATTATACTTTGACTCTGTGATTGGATCTATTTTAATAATGTACATGACATAGAAAGAAACCAAACTTTACCTATGTGCGAATGCCACATATGCGTTCCAACTTGGTTAGCTGGAAAGTCATATAGAAAACTGCTTCCACCGGTTATAGGACATTGAGTAAGTAATGGCACACCGTCCATATACGGAGTGTCCCTTTGTAAAATACCATGCCAATGGATGCTTGTGTCTTCTGTGGCCATGTGGTTTTCTACACTTACTTGTATTCTGTCGCCTTCACATACCTATAAGCAAAAATTAAAAGGTGATACCAGGACCGTAGCCAGAATGTACATTTATTATTAATCTGTGGAACTGGGTACAAAACTTTTGAGAAAATATGTATGTATAAATATAACCTCACATTATGCAGAATCTTGGAAAATCGCCAACTTTACTCAATTTTACAGTCTAATGGGTGCATGTTGTCTCCAAATACTTTATGATTTACTTACTTCAATTGCAGGTCCAGGAATACTTCTGTTAATTGTCAAAATCGTTCTTTTGCGACCTTCAGCCGGAGCACAATGGGGCCGTAGACAATCCGTGCTGTTCTTTGGACAGTCATAACAAGCTCGAGTTAACGTTTGATAAGTTTCCACTATGAATTTGAAGCGACATTCCATAGGTGGAATTTCTGAACTGCATTTTCGAAGACATGGTGAAGATTCATCAGGAATAAGTGAAAAAAGGTCATCTTTAAAAAGAAATTACTGCGTAAAGCCCTGTTCTTGGAAAAAATCACTTTTTTAAGCTATTAATGAATTAGAAATTCTTCATTCCAAGACTCATTCAAGATTTAATTTAGCGGCGCCGCCATTTGAGAGGCAATTCTCACCAGGATTTTTATTTAAATTTAGAGCATTAAGGTCATTCTGTACAGGAATAATGTTCACGTTAAAGCACTTTACACTTATACAGCTCATCGACACATACATGGTTGCACATTTTAACAAAAACAAATTTTTATATGGTAGATAAGGGATAAAACTTCGTTCTATAATTGCAATTTTTTTCAGCACGTTCAACGATCGAAATTACTTACTTTCAACCGCTTGTAGGCGTTTAGAAGCACCTACAGATTTATGTGCGTCACGTCAGATGGCCCCCTACGTCAACTCACTTTTTTTGGGGGGGGAGTTAGTGCTAGGTATGTGCTGGTTTGTGCTCGACCCTTAGAGTTTGTGCTATATAATTGCGTTTGTTATTAACAATTGAAGTTGGGAATCTGACGTGACGTTAAGATTAAACTCTATTTGTTTATAACAATAAGTGAAAAACAATTATGCTAGGAGTTAGTGCTAGGTTTGTGCTGGTTAGATATATACTTTCAAAGTTTGTGCTGTATAATTGTGTTTTTTATTAACAATTGAAGTCGGGAATCTGACGTGACGTTAAGAGTAAACTCTATTTGTTTATAACAACAAGTGAAATAAAAATATACTAGCAGTTAGTGCTAGGTTTGTGCTGGTTAAATTTATACTCTCAATGTTGGTGCTTTACAATTGCGTTTGTTATTAACAATTCTATTTGGGAATCAGGCGTGAAGTCAAGAGTAAAGTCTATTTGTCTATAACAAAAACAGTGTGTAATCTATAATGGAAGTTAGTGCTAGGTTTGTGCTAGTTCGATATATACTTTGAAAGTTTGTGCAGTATAATTGTGTTTGTTATTAACAATTGAAGTTGGGAATCTGACATTTTTAGTTTATAAAAATAACTTTAAACTAGAAGTAAGTGATAGGTTTGTGCAGATTTGATATTAGGTAAGTTTGTGCTAAACAATTATAGTTGCTAATAAATAAATATTTGAAAATTTCTATCAATTATAGTTGCGGAATTAGACGTGATGCCACAAGTTAACAAAACAACAAAATATCATTCAAATAAAGATTAACTACGTGCTTTGTAAAATGATATTTAAATTTATTGATATTTTTATGTATCGATAAATCAAACAGTGATACATTAAAATCTTAACGGAGTTTAATTGTCTTAATTATTTTGTGTATAATACTAGTTTCGCACATTGTCAGAAAATGTTGGAAGCGACACTATTTTGAAATTTTGTTTTATACTATTACAAATTAAAACTGTCTATAATGAATTGTGTATATTTGTTGAGAATCTGTGGGATGTGGATTGATTGGTTAGGGATATAAAAAAAGTATTAAGTTAAAAAAAAATTTATCTATTTAAGAACTTCAAAACACAACAAAAGCAAAATATAATTCTTTTATCTTTATCAACAAAAGTAAAATTATTAAAAATAAACCTGTTATTTTTTGCATTAAATTATCATACTATAGGTACTACTTTTTAATTTTTACAATAAAAAAGAATTTGAGGTCTTATTACATTATTACTTCTTTTTGCATGTAATTTTAAATCGTCGTAACATTCCCATGAACTACATACACGTTTACAGTGTGCAACATAATGTCCTATGGTATCGTCTAAAACAGGTGGAATATATGCAACAAATGATTTTAATTCATAATTCGTGCAATTAATATTAATTATTGCTGGAATATCTTCAATTCGATATATTGGAATAATTTCCTTTTTTGAATGAAGGTCTAGTTCTAATATTTCTATGGCAATTATTGTTCCCCCTTCATTTAAATTTATATTATTGGAGTTTACAGTAATACATTTTTCCAAACATTTTATAGTATATTTTTGTAAGCTCGTGTAGTTGACAGGTATAAATATGTACGGTTTATTGTCAATTTCTACGCTTTGCAAAATGTTATCAGTTAATTTGCTATATAAGTAAGATACTAAACAATTGCTGTTAATTTCAGTAATTCCAGCATCTGATATGACGGTAGATGGAAATAAACTATTTAAAATTTCATATCTTAGTTTGTATGCATTAAGTGTGACACCTCGTTTGGCACTAATATTTAAAAATTCACAAAATTTATTATGTTTCACATACTCGTTTATGTATTTTGAGAATCTGTTGTTTTCAATATAAATGTTTAAAAGGCAGTGGGCAATGGCATCAAATGCACATGTATTCGAAATAGTATAACTCATTTTCTTTTCTTTTATTACTGGACACATATTTCCATTTTTCACCAATCCAACTTTATTAAAAGAATGTCGTAAATAATAATTGATTTGATATTTTATAATGAATAATCTTATTATAAAAGAAGTAGCAAATCCAGTAGCACTTAAAAAAGTTCACTTTATTTAAATAAACCACACTTAATTTTACAAATTTCTAAAATAAAATTATTAATAGACGATAACTGTCTGCATTCGGTAGAACATTTTGAAAATAAACAACAATTAAATCATTCATGATTGATCTACAAAAATATTTGTGTTTTAATTATTGTTATTTATTTTAATATATTATTTTTGTTCCAGTAAAAATTCTTGATTACCCTTGTCCCTTGCCTTTTATCTTGAAGTGTAACTAACATTTACAATATTTATTTTAAATATCATAGCGGATATTTCATGCAAACTTCGGATCGGATATTTTATCCGAACTTCGGATAGGATATATTATCCGAACTTTTATCCGTATCCGATCCAAATCCGATCCGAAAAGGTCTTATTCGATCCGAATCTGATCCGAGAAGGTTCTTATCCGATCCGAATTCGGATTTGGATCGGATTTTGTATATTTCCAGCTAGCACAAACCTAGCATCAATCTTAAACATAATTTTTTTTCACTTATTGTTGTAAACAATTAGAGTTTACTCTAGACGTTATATCAGATTCACAACTTAAATTGTTAATAACAATTACAATTATACAGCTCAAATTTTTAAAGTATAATACCTAATCAGCACAAACCAATCATTACGTACCTAATCTAAGGATAATTTTTTTAAACTTATTGTTGTAAACGAATACAGCTTACCTACTCTTGGCGTTACGTCATATTCCTTACTGGAATTGATTAAAAAAAAACGCAATTATGCAGCACAAACATTAAGATTATATATTATTTTACTAGCACAAACCTAGCCCTAATCTCTACCATAATTTTTTTCCACTTGTTGTTATAAATAAATGGAATTAATTCTTAACATCACGTGATCACGTCAGAATCCCAACAACAACAAATAGAGTTTACTCCGGCTTCACGCCATATTCCCAACTTGAAATGTTAATAACAAACATAATTGTACAGCACTAACATTGAGAGTATAAATTTAACCAGCACAAACCTAGCACTAACTCCAAGTATATTTTTATTTTACTTATTGTTATAAACAAATAGAGTTTACTCTTAACGTCACGTCAGATTTCTAACTTCAATTGTTAATATCAAACACAATTATACAGCACAAACTTTGAAAGTATATATCTAACCAGCACAAACCTAGCACTAACTGCTAGTATATTTTTATTTCACTTATTGTTATAAACAAATAGAGTTTACTCTTAACGTCACGTCAGATTCCCAACTTCAATTATTAATAACAAACACAATTATACAGCACAAACTTTGAAAGTATATATCTGACCAGCACAAACCTAGCACTAACTCATAGCATAATTGTTTTTCACTTATTGTTATAAACAAATAGAGTTTACTCTTAACGTCACGTCAGATTCCCAACTTCAATTGTTAATAACAAACGCAATTATATAGCACAAACTCTAAGAGTCGAGCACAAACCAGCACATACCTAGCACTAACTCCCCCCCAAAAAAAAAGTGAGTTGACGTAGGGGGCCATCTGACGTGACGCACATTACCGATGTTTCTTTATATTTCGCAGAACATGATATTTTAAACTTGAATTATGTAGTTTTAAGTTTAATCTACGTTGGGATAGTGTTATTTTTTAGAAAAAACTTTGTGATTTAGAGAAAACTAGAAGTAACAAAATGTGAATTTTTGTAGTTTTCTTTATTTTATAAACTAAAACTTCGGTACAAAACAGAAAAACTCTGATGTGGACACCACATGACTTCCTTGTACGCCAATTAAACTGTTCATACTTTTCTTAATAATCAAAATGTAGTATAATATAGAAATATAATAACCGTATTTGATTTATGTGGAAAATACCAAAAAATACCTAGAGTAAAGTGCCTTTTTGGCACGGACGAGCGCAACCAAAAATATGAGGTGATCAGCTAGATGCAGCATGAGTCTCAAATTCAAAATTTTAACTTTCTACGACATACCGTTTTTGAATAATGCGAAAAATACCAAATAGTGCCCCTTTGGCACGGACGATCGCAACCAAAAATAGGAGGTGTACAACTAGATGCTATAACAGTCCTAAATACAAAATTTCAACTTTCTACGTCTAACCGTATTTGAGTTATGCGACATACATACGTCCGGACGTCCGTCCGTCCGTACGTACAGACGTCACGACAAAACTAGTCATAATTAATAAATCTGACGTGGGCACCACATGACTTCCTTGTACGCCTTGTGTGTTCATACTTTTCTTAATAACTAAAATGTAGAATAATATAAAAAATTATTTTAACTTATTATACTAGTATACTCACAAATATAGGGTGTTTTTTTTAGACGTGTGGTTTTTAAGAAGAAATAAAACGCATATAATTTAATGTTATGGCCAAGAATTTAGCTTTAATATAAAGATAAAGGTTTGCCATTATGTTTTAAAAATGATTTCGGGCAAGTGGCCGCCGCGGCTGGTTCGAATAAATTCCAGTCGAGAGGCCCAATTTCCGACCACTTTTGCAGCAATTGAGGCCGTATGTCAGCAATAACGCTCCGAATATTCTCTTCCAAGGCGTCAATCGTTTCGGGCTTATCTGCGTAGACAAGCGACTTCACATAACCCCACAAGAAATAGTCCAGCGGTGTTAAATTTAAATTAAATTTTCTTGTGAAAATCGGGATCGGTGGCCATCTCGTTTTGGGCCCATTCACGGACGTGCGACGCGCTTGATGGTCGTTTGGCTTCAATTCTTGCACGGGTTGGATTTTGTAAGCCCGCAAACAAAGATCCTTCCGCAAAATCTTCCATAAAGTGGATGGGCACAGCTCCAATTGTTGCGCGCGATGGCGGATGGACTCATTCAGGTCTTCTTCGATACTCTGTTCCACAGCAGCAATAGCGTCTTCGGTGCGCACTGTACGGCGTCTCTGAGGATGCGCATTATTCACTAGAGTAAACGTGGTGCGAAACCGATCCATGGTTGCTCGAATTACCGACTCTGCTGGGCGATTATGTCGACCGAATATTGGACGCAGCGCGCTATGCGTCGCGCGAACCGAACCATTATTTTGGTAATAAATTTGCACGATTTGCAAACGTTGTTGAGGAGTAAGTCTATTCATTATGAAATGGCAAACCAAACTGAGCATAAATCAAGTGACAGCTGTCAAAAAGACCATCTCCGAAAAAAGTAGTGTCAACTTGAAAACCACATGTCTAAAAAAACACCCTATATATTTTAGTCATTTTATTTAAACTGCAGAAGAAGATATAAAGCTGATTTTACTATTGTTACTGTCATGTCATAATCATTTAAATTTTACGTAGTAACAAATGTTAAACGATCATGGAGTACAAGATACCGAAATACTAAATTATAAGTATATACTTTAATTATTCTTAAATGATAGAAGATACAGAAAAATTTATAAAATACCGATTGTAGATAATAATCACATAATCTTTCATTTAAAATAAAAAAAATTGTCTAAAATTAATTATTTATCAAAATATTTTTAAAAAGTACTACTTCCGGTTTATAGATTGAAACCAAAAATAGGAGGTGCACAACTAGATGCTATAACAGTCCTAAATACAAAATTTCAGCTTTCTACGTCTAACCGTATTTGAGTTATGCGACATACATACGTCCGTACATACGTACGTACATACGTACGTACATACGTACATACGTACGTACAGACGTCACGACGAAACTAGTCATAATGGATTCAGAGAAGGTCAAAACGGATATTTCCATCAAAATCTGAAAACCGAAATTTTTCGGGATTACAATACTTCCTTATTACTCCGTACAAGGAAGTAAAACTGGCATTAATAGAACGAAGTTTTATCCCTTATCTACCATATAAAAATTTGTTTTTGTTAAAATGTGCAACCATGTGTCGATGAGGTGTATGCGTGTAAAGTGCTTTTTACGTGTATATTCTTCCTGTACAGAATGCTCTTAAAGAATCCTTGTGTGAACAGGGCTTAATTTTAAACTCACCTGAGTCCGCGCAGTTGATTTGTGTATCCGTTGATGTTAGTAAATGTAGCAGTAGATAGAATATTAGTTTTGTAATCATCTGTAAAAAGGAGAATTGATTATACTGTGGTCTTCAAAAATGTTATGTGCTACTTTTAATATGGCTTCATATTTATTAGGACTCCACATTTAATAGGACCCAACATTTAATAGGACCCCACTTTTAAAGGACTCTATTTTTAGATACTTTTTTAAGTAAGTAAAAAAATAACAAATATCTAATAAACTCTAAACCACTGAAACTAAAATGTAAATTATACTTAGCCAAAAAGTAGGTAAGTAGTTTTCGCAAAAGTTGCAGCGAATAAATGCATCTACTCATTTTAAAAATAAATATATAAGTAACTGCATTTTGTTCATGATCTTATAAAATAATAACTTACTTTGTCACAATTCAAGTACAGCAAAGTGTGACACAAGTGTATCACTAATTTAATTTGAATTCAATACTTCTACTTATACTGTCCTACTATGTTTATAAAAATTATTGCTACTTACTTATCATTTTATCTCCATGAGTTGAATTTGTCAAACAACAATCAAGTTCTTTAAAAAAATTACTGCGAAAACAACTTTAGATAAACACTCTCTAATAGCATTGCAATAAAGTGTTTTGCAAAACATTTCAAAAGAAATTATATCAATAATTTTTCGTAAAAATTATCAATTTATAATTTCAAATGACAGTTATTTTTATTGACAGTTAAAACATTAAATCTAGTACATAGCTGGTATAGGTATACATTTGTTACGTAAACATGTTTTTTTACTCCTCCAAAGTAATAGACAGTAATAGGGTACTAGTTTGTCTTTACATGACTTGACCCGTAATGAGCTATTTCCCTGCCAAAATAGAGTTAACAGATTTAACGCTAGATAGCATCAGCTTATAAAATAAACCATGAAATTAGGTACTTGATGACAAATTCCGAACATTTTCATTTTAAAAGCATTATTACATAAAAAAAGTAATCTTCCTCCTTTCTGATTGCATAGAAATAATTATTGCAATTTGGGTAAAAATAATAGCGATAATTATTGTTGATATTATTAACTGTTCCTTTACGCATTTATTTATCTAAAGTACACAGAGATAAAATCGAACTTAGTGAAAAAATAGACAACATTGTTGACTGTCAATATGTTTACTTATTTGACGATTATTCAACAGTTTAAACAAATTTTACTCTTAATCTATTTAATTAACGAAAGTAATTTATTTAGACAATTATGCTATCAAATTGATTTTGCTATGTGAACTTGGTTTAGGATTGACCAATCACAGTGCACCTACTCTATTTTAAATTTTAACTGTGCAGTGCAAAAATGTTTATCATGATCATGACCTATTTATTTATTATCTTCAAAAGATATTATACTCATATCTGCAATAAAGGTACACTTGTCTGTAAAAATTATCATATTTTCAATGACAACTACTTATAGATAATGCATCTGAAGTATATTTTGTGAATAAAAATATATCATCAACTAAATATAATCTTGCAAATATATTTTAATTAATATTTGAAGATTAAACGAACTTACCTGTAAGTGAAGTTCAATCGAAATTATATGAGAGCCTCGTTCGAAGTAATTACAACTATGTAGTACGCTTTGCCGGTACGATTATGTCACAATGTTTAGTAAAAACAAAAACGTAATGTGTTACGTCCCCCTAGATTCCTCTGTCTCCGATCTCCGTGATAATATTTAATCATTTCGTTTAGAGCTGAAAGAAAATTTCTGCTATTTTCCTATGGGGTTGGGAAATGGGTGGGAGGTTGTAATTACTTCGAACGAGGCTCTCATATAATTTCGATTGAACTTCACTTACAGGTAAGTTCGTTTAATCTTCAATTATATTTCGAGCCTCGTTCTCGTAATTACAACTATGTAGATGTTTAGATTTATGAAAAAGCTGAAATTTTGTTGCTATATTTTTCCCTAAAACCAACCACATACTTAATAACAAATCAGCATTGTTATAGTTATCCATTTAGGGTTGTAACCCCGAAATTTTCCTTATTATAATTAGACACTTGTCTATTATAACACTTTGCAATATCTGGAAATTCCTCGAGCAGCCAGCTGTGTTTCTTATTACTTACATCCAAACTAATTCCTCTTACACCCTGCTAATGTTGACGCATGTCTTGTACTATGCGCTGAAACCTGCTTTATATTAATCCCACATCTATCTGAAACTGTTTTAATTCATCTAGAAAAAGTTTGTGCACATACAGCTGTATGTGGTTTATTCCAGGAAATAAAACCATTTATTGGTATGCTGCACTAATTTGGTTTTCTCTAAATAAAGGTTTAGTACTAGCCACACGTAAATTAGGTTTTTCTAAGAAAATCTAGAAAAAATTGATTTCGGCTTGGTCCTGAGGTTTCAATGAAAGAATTTATCTCAATTTCAATGCCGGTCTGTGTTTGATGAATATTATTTGTCTCAATTTCTGCTAAAATTTGAACTCTATGCACTAAAACTAGTGCAACTAAGGTACTTAATCTTTTTGTTAGATTTTTTAATGATAATTTATCTCAATGACTTTCAGTTGCTAATTTGTCTAATACCTACAATATTAGTATTCCATATTTTACTGAATCTTTGGAAATAATGGTTTCAATCTGCATATTCCCTTAAAAAATCTCTTTATAAAAGTGCTATTTGTTAATAGGCCCCCAGAATATAGGAAATTGCCGACCGTGCTGAAGTGGGATTGCCGTAAACCGCACCTTGTATAAATTGAAATACTAAAATATCTAAAATATCAAAAAATTAAAATGTGACTCAAGTCACCGGGTATGATAGCTGTAGATTGCCCCTTTCACCGAAACTTTGAATAATAAAAAATATACATTTTTACCCAATTTATTGGACTTTTGTCCGCCCGCTCCTGGTGTAGATGCATGGAGCGTGCTCTCCGGCATGCAGCGCAGGAGCTCAAAATCCAGGGTGCGCTTGGGCCCGTTTATCTCGGAAAACGGCCAAATTTTAGAGAAAATTCATAAGGACCATTTTTTGTAAATACTTAACTGATCTTCATTTTTCTCTAAATGCTATATTTTAGCAGATATTGGCGGAAAAGCGATCTTTGGAACCTTTGGGGCTGTTTCTCCCCCATACAAGAACATTTTTTACAGAACTTTTTCTTATTTTAAATTACTTGTCAATCCCGACAAATTAATATAAAAATTACATTGGTGAGCGATTTTGTCAAGGTTGGACCCTTCATTTACTGGACTATAAGTTATTTTCTGTCGTCATAAACAACTCATATCCGTGACTATCACAGCAAAAAAAAATAATTTTAGTTTATAAAAAACCCCTGATATTGTTTTAGCGTTGCGCCCGATAAAAATGATATTAAAATATCAACAGTGGCTGGCGAATAATTTAGAGTTTCGGTTTCGAACGCTTCCCACGCAATCTTCCTGCTAATAAGGATAGATTGGTTGCAAGTGGGTGAACTTATGTTCAATATACTAAAATTCCCTCTGCTTAATCTTCTATAATTTTATGTGAGACCTTTAAAATCATAGCAAACGGTGGAAACGCATAATTATATTTTTCCATGATATAGTGAGTGCATCAACAATTAAACAATAAGGATCTCTATGCCATGAACTTTTCACATTTAGCATTTATTTTCTTTTGGATGGTATATACGAGGCGTAAAGCCAAATATTTTTCTGTTCGCACAGTTTTGCTAAATTATGTAATTTGTTAAGTTGCGCTCCACTCATTTTATTAACATATGAGATCGCTGTTGTATTGTCTATTCTCAACCAGTTTTCGCAATTTACTTTAACTCTTGCAAATCAGCGAAGGTCTATAAAATTGCCAGTAAATACAAATAGGTCATAATATGTTCTTTTCTTTAAGCACGATTCCAAAGACCCTGTGCAGTTTGACCTGCACAAAATATACCCGAACCATGCTTTGACGTATCAGGAAAAATTATTAAATTCAAATCGAATTTGAAATGTCTTATAGGATTTTTAGAACTTAAATTATTTATCGACCATTTAAATTTGTGTTTAATTTATCGGGTAAAAACATAATTTTATCCAAATCGCCGTTACTTTTAGACAGAGCTATGTTTTTATCTGTCTCCAACTGCTTTTGTGTAAAGCCAGCTGTACGAAAGAACTGATTGAAATTAATTTCTTTCCCAACAAAGATTTTATTTTGTTAATTAACATAATTTTCTTATGTTCTGGTAATTCCAACAAGTAATTACTAGAGTTTATAATAACTCTAAATATAATATTTAGTACTAGGTGTTGAACTACTTTTTTCAAATATTTAGTACAACCCATGGTATTGAAAGCGATCAATAATCTTTCGCAAATTAGATAAACAATGTTCAAATGGATTGACGAAATACAAAAAATCACCTAAATAAAAGTTATAGAACTCCTTGCTATCTTAAGCTCTGTACTACTATCCTCATAATTTTTGTAAAATGAAAAGGTCCAACGGCAAACCAGTGAACTGATACAGTTTGTTATTGTAAGAAAAACTCAATATTTGCTGCTACTTTTAGCTACTGGACAATTTAAAAATTATATACATCCTTTAGATCCCAGTGGGTATCTAAATGAACAGGGACTAAGTAATTTAGTCGCATTTCTGGTGTTCTCCACTTTCAACAGTTGGTGAAAATAATTTATTGAATTCTGTATAGCAATATGTAACTGTGTTGAGTTATTTTTAGTTACCTTTGACACAATTTTTGCCTTGGCTGACTATAGAAAAGCAATTCGTAACCCTTAATGCAGCTCAACTACATAGGTATCCTTTGTAAACGATTTCTATATTTGTTAGAAACTTTAAGACGACCAGCACTTACCTCTGGAATTAATATTGCTGTGTTGTCGTCGTTAAGACTGCATGTTTACAGGTGACCTGCGTTAAGTTTTCGCTGAAGTCCTGAACCTTGTTTGTATCGCTGCAGCTCGGTTGTGAGTCTGCGAGACTACAACTCGATTTTTGGGCCTATGCTTTAGCACCTCGAGCGCCCATCTGCACCAGTGTAGCCCTGAGGTGGTGAGTGTTTCCAGTTATAATACTTAACCCACTCCTCCTCTGACAAAATATTGGATAGAGTTTTTCCAATTATAGTTATTGCAGTCCCTAACTGGATCTGCGAGTCAAGAAAAAGATTGTCTCTTTTGAGACTAATCTGGCAAAACAGCTTTTATTTCGGGGTTCAGTTTTGGTGCGGTAAAGGAGGAAACTTCGCTAGACGCTTATTTTGTTAAGCTATAATTTTTTAGTCTCCTTTCCGACCTCTGTACTGATCCAGTTATTCTATTGTTTTTCAACATCTGGATGCAGATTTACCATTTCTCGATTTTTGAGATTGGATACTTCCCCGGTAAATCCGCAGTTCTTTCAACTAGGAACTCTTGCGTGTTTGATGCATGATGAGTGGTTCGATTTCGAATTTGTTAATGGGTAATTATTTCGGAGATACGATAATCTCCGATGCTAATTAGTCTGATAAGGCTAGTAATTTACTACTCGAATGACTAATTGTATATTTTTCTTCTTTTAAGAAGTTTGAAATTATTTACTTTTAGGATAAGTAATATGCATAATGTTTTAATTTTTATAAAATTTAAATCAATAAGATCTATTTATGTAACTGCTTCACTGCCTGCGTGAATTTCGGTTGCTAAAGTCCGAATTAAGTTATGTAATTGCAGATGTTTCACCTCTTCTGTGAACTCGTATTGTTAATTAAGAAGTCAATTAAAACAGACTGTTTAATCTCTCGTGTTAAATTAATCTACCTGCTAACTGTTTGAAAATATTTTACTTTTGGGATGAGCAATATGCATAATGTTTTATTTCTTATAAAACTGAAATCGATAAGATCCATTAAGTAACTGCTTCACTATTTGCGTGAATTTCAGTTATGTAACTGCAGATGTTTCACCTCTTGTGTGAACTCGTACTGCTAATTAAGAAGTCAAATAAAACACTGTAAACTAAGACTTCGAAGTACTTATAAGGGTTCTTGCCCCTCTAATTAAGAAGTCAAATAAAACACTGTAAACTAAGACTTCGAAGTACTTATAAGGGGTCTTGCCCCTCTAGGAAATATACCGATCCACTATTATAAAAACAGAAAACATATGCAAAAACCGCATCACCCTCAATTTAAGTTATAGTTATAATTGTTTAAAAAACTTTCGGACTTGTAATAAAGGCAATAATCTACTATAAGTAGTATTTTGTACAGTGATCAATGTGATCTTGTGTGAACTCGTACTGCTAATTAAGAAATCAATTAAAACACTGTAAACTAAGACTTCGAAATACTTATAAGGGTTCTTGCCCCTCTAAGAAATATACCGATCCAATATTATAAAAACAAAAACATATGCAAAAACCGCTGATAAACATTTTGAAAAAACAAGTTTGAAAATCATGACCACCACCGGTAATAAATTACCTTGTTTAATTTCTAAAATTTGCTCTGAAGAAGAAGAATTTGAATTTGCCGACGACTGCGTTATTTTCCTTTCGAGTTTCCATTATTCCTCAACCGCGAGTCTCTATCCTATCTCTTCTTTTTCCAATCTTCTTAAATAATTGCAGAACACTGTACCTACACTAACTTTATAACAATTAATTAATCGGAGCCGATGTGACCACAACCGCACAAGAAAGCGTAATGATTAAATATTATCACGGAGATCGGAGACAGAGGAATCTAGGGGGACGTAACACATTACGTTTTTGTTTTTACTAAACATTGTGACATAATCGTACCGGCAAAGCGTACTACATAGTTGTAATTACGAGAACGAGGCTCGAAATATAAATTATTCATTATGCTATTATTTTCAATGACTTATGTACTAAACTACCGATTTTTTTAAAATTACTCAACTGTCTTTTAGACCAATAAAAATTCTTTAAACATAATAGTCTGTTGCTAGGTAACATAAAATTTTAATGTGTAAATTTACTGACAGCTGTCATAATAAATTCACATTATAAACAAGAATCGGCAATTAGAAGATTCAAAATTAGAAATTTAGTTAATTTTATAAACACCAGATTAAGAACAGATTTTGGTTTAGGATGCAAAGGTTAGTATATATTATGTTCATGTCGTTAGATGTCGAATTCATCCAGTATTGCAGAGACAAACTAGATTTTAATAATAATTCTAGATTTGTATCTTAATTGTTATAAAAAAAATAATTGTCTATAACTTAAATGACAAAAGGCAAGTGTAATTGAAATTAACGATTATTTTTCTTTAGCTACATAATTGACTAGAATATAGTTGGTCTTGGTTAAACGCCAAACATAAAGCTGCGTTCACAGACGAAATTCGGTGTAATTCGTATCCCTGAAATTTGAAGAAATTAATTTGGCTGTTCACAGTTCTAATTTGTAGAAATTTGTGACTTGTAGCACCATCTAGCCAAAACTTATTCAAATGCTCGAGAATAAATCAGCTATTTGCTGTTTGTTTTATAAGTGTACGTTTATGTTTTTTGGCTGAAATGTAGAAAATGCGTTTTTGTAGTTCACTCCTTAAGGTAGTAAATCCATGGGTAGTGACAATCCAAAATATGACTTAATTTAATATACAGCATTCATTACAAGTCGTAGAATTTGAATAAAAATTAAATTTTATAGGTAACCGTTGAAATAACGAAGATAATTGAATTTAAAGTTGACACAAAAACGCGCTAAAATACATTGCGTATATGGAGGTTACCAGTAGATTTACTAAATGATTAGAAAATTTTATATCATAACAACCCAACACATATTTGGAAAACAAATATGTTATTCTTTGATATTTGAGGTATTTATTAGAAAAAAAAAATATGAGTCACCGCAATAATGGTTGAGAAATCGCATGCAAAAGGTTCCAGTCTCAAGAAAAATTATGTTTTTGACGTACTACTACTGCACATTGGCGGATCCAGAGGGGGGCGGTTGGTAAATTTTAATTTTATTATTTTATTATACCTACACTAAATATACTTACTTACTTAATCCTATGCCTTTCTACCTTTTGGTGTAAAGCTAAATATAATTTTAATAAAATAACAACTGAAAAATATATTATTTTGTAATTATAGATGTGGCGGATCCAAGGGGAGGGCGATCACCCCCCTTTGAGAGAATTTGATCTTTAAAAGTTTAAGAAATCGTTGACAAATTTAAGATAAAGAAATTTCCCAATTTTCATTTCATTTATTTTTTAAATTTGTTATTTATTTTAATTTTTACTCGTGAAAAAGGGTAAAATATATGTAATTTCCGCTTTATAGATAAACTTGACTTTTAATGAAACAGCCGTTGACCTTGAACCCTAAAAAATTTTCGCCTGCAGCGCAATTTTTCCTTTCTTTTTCAAAGAACAGCATCGAAATATTACTTTTCATAAGAATTCGCCCCCTTCTTGGAGATTTTCTATATCCGCCCCTGCTATTGCATTTCAGTGTAAACTTAAATTTCAATTATATTTTTTATTTAATTGGATACCTATGATTTGTAATGTACATCCAAATCTACGATTTTTAATGATTTATTTCTGATTATTTGACTGCTTCGGCCTCACCTCACACCGAAATCACGCACGCTTATGACCGACGGATTTTCTACCTTAAGAATCGATTTTCATATAAGGCGCCCGGTATTGAAATTTTATGAGGAGTGAAATCAAACGTTAAACGTAAAACGTTAAACGTTAACTAAAAGCGTAACGTTTTTATTATTGGAGTCAGGTGGTCAAAAATGGAACTTATAGCCATACCTATTAAATAAAATTTTTGATTCCCACATAAATTCTTACCTTATGTGAGGTGGTCAAAAATTCTACCTATGGCCATACCTATTAAATAAAATTGTTTAATTCCCACATAAATTCTTACCTGATGTGAGGTGGTCAAAAACTCTACCTATGGCCATACCTATTAAATACAATTTTTAATTCCCACATAAATTCTTACCCGATGTGAGGTGGTCAAGAATGGTACCTATGGCCATACCTATTAAATAAATTTTTTGGTTCCCACATACATTTTTACCTGATGTGAGGTGGTCAAGAATGGTATCTATGGCCATACCTATTAAATAAAATTTTAGATTGCCATATAAATTCTTACCTGATGTGAGTTGGTCAAGAATGGTACCTATGGCCATACCTATTAAATAAAATGTTTGACGCCCACATAAATTCTTACCTGATGTAAGGTGGTCAAAAACTCTACCTATGGCCATACCTATTAAATAAAATTTTAAATTCCCACATAAATTCTTACCCGATGTGAGGTGGTCAAGAATGTTTATCATGATCATGACCTATTTATTTATTATCTTCAAAAGATATTATACTCATATCTGCAATAAAGGTACACTTGTCTGTAAAAATTATCATATTTTCAATGACAACTACTTATAGATAATGCATCTGAAGTATATTTTGTGAATAAAAATATATCATCAACTAAATATAATCTTGCAAATATATTTAAATTAATATATTATTCATTATGCTATTATTTTCAATGACTTATGTACTAAACTACTGATGTTTTTAAAATTACTCAACTGTCTTTTAGACCAATAAAAATTCTTTAAACATAATAGTCTGTTGCTAGGTAACATAAAATTTTAATGTGTAAATTTACTGACAGCTGTCATAATAAATTCACATTATAAACAAGAATCGGCAATTAGAAGATTCAAAATTAGAAATTTAGTTAATTTTATAAACACCAGAGGAAGAACAGATTTTTGTTTAGGATTCAAAGGTTAGTATATATTATGTTCATGTCGTTAGATGTCGAATTAATCCAGTATTGCAGAGACAAACTAGTTTCAGTTTCCTAGATTTTAATAATAATTCTAGATTTGTATCTTAATTGTTACAAATAAAAAAAAAATTGTCTATAACTTAAATGACAAAAGGCAAGTGTAATTGAAATTAACGATTATTTTTCTTTAGCTACATAATTGACTAGAATATAGTTGGTCTTGGTTAAACGCCAAACGTAAAGCTGCGTTCACAGACGAAATTCGGTGTAATTCGTATCCCTGAAATTTGAAGAAATTAATTTGGCTGTTCACAGTTCTAATTTGTAGAAATTTGTGACTTGTAGCACCATCTAGCCAAAACTTATTCAAATGCTCGAGAATAAATCAGCTATTTGCTGTTTGTTTTATAAGTGTACGTTTATGTGTTTTTGGCTGGAATGTAGAAAATGCGTTTTTGTAGTTCACTCCTTAAGAATCGATTTTCATATAAGGCGCCCGGTATTGAAATTTTATGAGGAGTGAAATCAAACGTTAAACGTAAAACGTTAACCGTTAAACGTTAACCGTTAAACGTTAACTAAAAGCGTAACGTTTTTATTATTGGAGTGAGGTGGTCAAAAATGGAACTTATAGCCATACTTAAATAAAATTTTTGATTCCCACATAAATTCTTACCTGATGTGAGGTGGTCAAGAACGGTACCTATGGCCATACCTATTAAATAAAATTTTTGATTTCCACATAAATTCCTACCTTATGTGAGGTGGTCAAAAATTCTACCTATGGCCATATATTAAATAAAATTTTTGATTCCCACATAAATTGTTGTCTATACCAAAAATTACGTGTAATTAAAATTTCAATATGTAAATGACAAGTGTCATAATTAAATGTATTGTGTGAAGTTGGATATTTTTTCTTGCACGACCTTAAAATCTACATTCTAAACTAATTTCATATTGGTTCATATGAAATGTCAAAAATAAATTATCTTTTAATTTACACATTTTACAATACCAGAAATATTTTAATATATAACTTACACAAATTTTTATTATAGTAATACAAGTATTGAAACCATTCAAATTGGTATATACCGGGTGTTTTTTTGAAAACTTTCCACCTAAATATCTCGGGAATACGGGTTTGATGAATTTGAGGGGGAAGAAAACCCGTGTAATTAGTTTTCTGCCCAAAGTGGGCATACTGCCCATATTGGGGTCAACTTTATTTTTTTAAACGAGAACCCTACTTTTTTATTTTGGCAACGTGTTCTACGCGAAAAAAGAAGAAACTTTTGTACGAATTGTTTTTTTCCCCACCCCAATATTTCGAGTTATCAGCGCGGGAAAGTGAAAAAATTTCAATTTAAAAATGTGTTTTTTCAGAAACCGTGGAACCCAGCCAAAAATGCTGAAACACGGGTTCAATGAATTTGAGGGGAAAGAATTATCATATAATTTTTTTTGACCCGGGTCAAGGTAAGTGTCATTCTGGGGTCAACTTCATTTTTTTGAATGGGAACCCAATTTTTTATTATTGCATCGTGTTCTACGTGTAAAAAACAATCTTTTGTAGATATTATTATTATTATTATTATATTATTATGTTATTCTGAGATATTAAGCTGGAAAGTTTTCAAAAAAACACATTTCAAAATTCAAATTTTTTCACTTTCCCGCGTTGATAACTCGAAATATTGGGGTGGGAAAAAAAAAACGTTTCCTACAAAAGTTTCTTATTTTTTGCGTAGAACACGTTGCCCAAATAAAAAAGTGGGGTTCCCATTTAAAAAAATAAAGTTGACTCCACTATGGGCAGTATTCCCCATCTGGGCAGAAAACTAATTACATAGTTTTTCTTCCCCCTCAAATTCATCGAACCCGTAATTCGCCGATTTTCGATCCGTGCCGCGGTTCTCGAGATATTTAGGTGGAAATTTTTCAAAAAAACACCTGTATAAAAAATTACATGTAATTAAAATTTTCATATGTAAGTAACATGTGTCAAACGTCAAAAGTTCAAAAATGATGCATCTCAATTTGATTAAATGTACAAAAAAATTCCTATACAATTTAATAATATAGTTTTTGTGAAAATGTGAAATACAAAATGTTAGTTGATGCGTTATATACATATGCCTTTTAGTATATATAAGAGATGCTTTATATCTTCTTCTGCAGTTTAAATGAAATGACTAATAGTTATTTATTATATAAGTGTGGAATGTATCATATTAGTCACGAAAGAAAAGGTTTAGCCACGTAGCCCGCAGGGCGAGTGGCTAATTTTCTTTAGTGACTAATATACATTCCACACGAATGTAATACAACGTTTTATCCAACACTTTCTTTAAAACTTCTTAAATCATTTTTATATTTTCGTTCATTTTTTGACATTGACAAGACATTTGACATACTATTTTAAAATTACAAAGTAGCCACTGAATGGTTGTTATGGTATTATGTGTTTGTTATTTTGTTATTGAGAAAATTTTCATATATAGTACCATTAGTGACTATGATTTTGCCGGCAATTTTTGCCGTCTGGTCACGACTGCTTGTTGCGTCGAAAATAAACACGAGTGCGTAGCACGAGTGATTATTTTCTAAAGTAACAAGCAGGAGTGACTAGACGGCAAAAATTACCAAATAATCATAGTCACGTATGGTATTCGGCTTGACAATTTCTCGAATTATTTTATTTATTCCAAAAATAGTAATGTATTTTATGTACGACTTCATTATAATCAATTGTTTATGACGTTGTTTAGCGTGCATAAACTACCAGTTTATGCACTAGTGCATAATGATAAAGTAAAACAACAATTAAAATTAATACATTTTTTTTATTTATGAACAAGAATTCAATTAAATGAAAATTTTATAAATTACAATAAGGAATACATTTTACAGGCTCCTGACAAATTGACATTAAATTACCTACAAAATAATATAAATAATATTAATAACTTGTAAAATAAAATAACTAAGTACAAACCTTATTTAATTGTTTAGGAATAAAACTAGCTAATTTAGTTATCTATTACTTCGTTTATATTAATATTGTGGCACTCAACATCAAATACTTGGCCCATCTGGATATGTTATACGACGAGACCAGTATTGAAGTACTTACAATATTGTATTTTCCTTTATTTGACATAATCAGGAGGTGTTTCTTTTGCTTTTAATGCAATTTCAATAATTTCTTTCATTTCTAGACCAAAAATAAGAATGTTTTTAATAAATGTCAGTTTGTGGGCTTCAATATTTTTCTCAAACAAATAATAATCAAAAACAACTTTGTAACCATAACAATAGAAAAAATGCATTAATACTATCAAATTTTTTTGTCAACGCGATTATGTCAAATACAAATGTCATTCTAGGCAATATAAAAATTGATTATAATGAAGTCGTACATAAAATATTGTATGTAACTCGTACATAATCGGACTTTATAGACTCGCCTTATTTATTAGCCTCGTTCGCTGCGCTCACTCTGCTATAAATAACGGCTCTTCAATAAAGTCCTAAATTATGCACTTGTTACATAAATATCTATTATTTTACTATGTCAGTTGATGATTGTTTTGATCATAAACTGACATAGTATCTAAGCAACGCTTCGCGTCAATTTTCACTAGTGAAAATTGTCACTGTAGTTCGTCTGTGATTGGTACAATTCAGCAAAATACTGTGTTTTGATTGGGTGAAAAACTATGAGTGGAATTGTCTCGGTAATAATTATCTGTCAATCGTGCATAGTTTGAATGAGAAAAACTTTAAAATGGGTGAAAATGAGAACCTTGTTCTAAAAGAAATACAAAAAGAAGCACAAGAAGCTTCTCAGAATTTAATACCAAAGAAGTCCAAGGAAGTCTACGATAGAGAATATAGTGAGTTCAACCTTTGGAAAGAAAAAAGGGGTGTTCACATTATAAATGAAGACGTTTTATTGGCATACTTCTTTAATGCCCGAAAAAAATGTGCACCTTCCTCATTGTGGAAAAAATATTCAATGCTGAAATCTACATTGAAAGTTTATAAAAATGTTAATATTTCGGTGTACGGGAAACTAATTGCATATTTAAAAAGCGAATCCCGTACTTATAAGCCAAAAAAGGCAAAATTTTTAGAAAAACATCACATAGAAAAATTCTTAAAGGAAGCACCAGATAATACTTTTTTAATGATGAAGGTATTTTATATATTTTGTTTTGTTTTGTTTTATAATCAATATTGAATTTTTATATTTGTAGGTCGCATTATTAATGGGAATTTCAGGTGCATGCTGGTGCAATGAATTAACAAATGTATGTATCGACAATATACAGGACAAAGGATTATATATATATATGTATATATATATATATATATATATATATATATATATATATATATATATATATATATATATATATATTTATATATATATATATATATATATATATATATATATATATATATATATATATATATATATATATATATATATATATATATATGTATATATATATATATATATATATATATATATATATATATATATATATATATATATATATATATATATATATATGTATATATATATATATATATATATATATATATATATATATATATATATATATATATATATATATATATATATATATATATATATATATATATATATATATATATATATATATATATATATATACGTTACAATGGATTTAAATTGTAATTTCTTGACTGTTTAGGTAAATAGAATGAAAAACAAACTAGAATGAACGAACACAAACGAAACTGCAACAATATATGTTATAAAAATGCAGGTGGTACATGTGCGTTGGTGCATCATGCACAAACAAATAAACATACTTTCAATTTTGAGGATACCAAAATTATAGACACTGAACACACACTACACAAACGCCTAACATTAGAAATGCTACACATCAACAATGATAAGAACAATGTAAATTTGAAAACGGATACGCTATATATTAGCAAAATTTACAATAATTTACTAAAGTTAAACACTAATATTAGTCAGTGAGTGACCTTTATACTCACTGTATTAGTTGAATTAACTAGAATAGAGGGATTAGCTGCAGCATTTAAATTATTTTGTTGGCGCGGTTTTTGCATCGGTTGACCTTCGGAATTGCAACAGGATTTAACTTACTTAAGTAGTTTTCGTTGAAGGTGTGACAACGTTTTTTAAGAATAATTTTTATTGACAATTTTTGAAATATTCCAATTTTCAAAATATAAAAATTTTTAGACAATAATTCCTAATGTTTTACTTTATACAGTAAATGTTATTTTCATATTTTGTACACAAATTGAAATTTCTCATGTAAGTAATTGTATTGTACAAATTAATTTATATACAAAAAACTTGTAATTGTTATTCCATTAATGTAGCTCCTGATGATGACGTATGTGACGTCGAAACTAGTCGACTGAGAAATAAAATTATTAGTGACTGCATCCCAGAAATTTTTCTCCTTTTCTCATACGTTACAATACCAGACACAAAAACAAATGTGTCACGTAGTTTCACTATGATTGAAGATGGGTACCCCGTTAATGTTCTCAATCTATACAGAAAATATGTATCTTTGCGGCCTACGAATACTCCTCATCGCAGATTTTTTTTTTAAATATTCGGAAGGCAAATGCACGAAGCAGTGCATAGGAATAAATACGTTATCTAAAATACCGTCAAACGTAGCATCGTATTTGCATCTGCCTGAACCAGAACGTTTTACTGGTCACAGTTTAAGACGTTCATCAGCAACATTACTGGTTAATGGTGGAGGCGATATTTTAAGTCTTAAACGACATGGCGGGTGGCGATCGTCAACAGTTGCAGAGGGATATATTGAAGAATCAGTGGCTGACAAAATTAATATAGCCAAAAAAATTCAAGGAGTTACTGCAATGGATGTAGCCGCACCCTCTACTTCGGTTAATATTAGAAATGATGATATTGGTTCCTCTTCCCATTCTATAGCTTCACTCTCCAACATCAACATTCCTGTACAAACTGACCAGCACACAAACAAAACAATATCTTTTAACATAAATGTAAACATAAATTTAAATAAATAAGTCTTAATGTTAAATTATTTCCAAAATAAACTAATTTTGTAAATTTGCTTTTTATTTATATATTAAAAAACCGCAAAAATCAGTAATCATTTCTCCGTGACTTCTCAAATATTCTCTCACGGAGTGAGTAATGTTGTACATTAGTTATTTCAAATAACCATAGTAACAGCCTTATTAAGAGTCTGTGTTGGATAAAATATATTTGTGAGTATGGTAGCAGTAGTAGTAGTACTTATATATTTAATATATTTGTATAATAAGTTAAAAGAATAAAGTAGGTATGGCGGGAGGTCTTGTGGTGGCCACGTCAGGTTTTTTAATATTATTCTACATTTTAGTTATTAAGAAAAGTATGAACAGTTTAATAGGCGTACAAGGTAGTCATGTGGTGTCCACGTCAGATTTTTTTGTATTAGTTGGTATTCTTATGAATATTTTGTTCGGAGTTGTTGAACTACCATTATAACAATAATTACGAACCAGGCAATATTTTATAACCATTTTTAAAGTACATTACTTTACATGACAGTTCATAGATAAAGAAACACTACGTTGAACAAAGATAGACGGCATACACGTTGAAATAATTCAGAATAGGATAGATGTGTGAGAGAGCTCGAGAGAGAATGCATTACTGTGACGTAGATGTACGATACGTAAAATCTCAAATATTCAAAGAACAAGAACTATTAACTTTTTGAAAACTGTTTTCATGGCAATAACTTATTACTGATGTCAGGTGTCTCCTTTCAATATAATTGACTGGATTGCTAATTTTCTACTATGGTAAAGTACCCTATTGTCCTATAGTTTATAAATGGTACAGAAAATTCTTTTAAATAATTTTCTGTTATATTTAATGAAACATATTATCATAAATGCTTTATTTATCGAGATAATTTAAGAAAAATCATATTGCTCTATATGAAAAGTCTTACTTCCGGTTTATGAATTGGTACAAAAATTTAATCGTATAGGACTACTCATCTCGAAAAATGTTTATGGCGCATGCGTTATCTTTTCTCATGGCGGGAAATATATGTCGGACAACCCTTTCAAATTTTAACGTATATTCTTATGAAGAATTTGTGTACATTTTTATAAAAATTAAAATTATTGTAATTCAAAATACTTTTGAACAAAAAAAAAAGTATTTTTCGTGATGAAGCAAGGTATGCTATGGTATTAGTAGGTAGAAATCGGTAGAAATATAATATAAATGTGATGGAATTTTAAAATTATCCACAAAGAAAAGTGTAGTATCTGGGTTTTTATATCCAAATCTAAAAATATGCTTGTTGCGCATGCGTAACCTTATAGCCGTACGCCATACAAACGTCAATTAATTCTGACAGGTGACCGGTCATAAGTCATAATCTTCAAACTTCATTATCCACTAATAGCCTGTAATGACATCTGATTCTATCAAGTGCTGGTAAATAATCACTTAAATAATTTTTTTGGAATGTTATTGCTTGGAAATATATTCCAACCAGTTATTGGAAACGGTGGAATCTGAACTACGTTATCACTAGAGTGCGGATTATATGCATTTGCATATATTGTATTATTGTGCATATTCATATATTTTTTTACAAATGTGTGCATTTCATACAAAAATAGAACAAAATATGGTGTAATTTTTTGCATATTTTGCATATTTCAATATTTTTTTGCATATATTTATTAAAAATGCATATAACTGCATATTTTGTACCTTTTAACCCAAAATTTCCATTTTTTATAAACTTTATATGTATAAAATTTATAATCGCTCAAATTTGATACCACCTACAGTAGTTTTTACATTTATTTTAAAGGTAGGTAGGCACACAAGTCGTATTCCAGAAGTTATACATTGTTTTGTTTATTTTATATGATATTCTTGTGCATTGTTGACAAAATGTAGTATTTTTCTGATGTATAAAAATAAATTATTAGTAAAAATGAATAAAATTATGTTGCATATGCATGCATATATTTATAAAATATTGCATATTTTCTTCATTTTGTTCAAATATTGAGCATATTTTGGCCTTATTTCAATGCATATTGCATGCATATTTTGATCATATTTGCCTGCATATTATCCGCACTCTAGTTATCACAATAATAATTATTGTTGATATTGTTGTCTTTCGCTGCTACGGCCACCTGGTTCCACTGTCCATTATCAACGTAAGGAACAATATTAGTATTATTAGTTTAAATGCCCACTTTTGCCCTTCAAATGTTGTTGAAAGCAAAAATAAAAAATCTGCTGTGGCCACCACACGACCTCTCGCCTAATTCTGCTTATTCTACTAATCTAATAAATAGTTTTACTTACATTTTAATAGTTTCATGTTCATGTAATATGTAAACGATAATGTAAACCAATATGCAAGCAAAAGATGTCAACTGTACTGTCACTGTCATAATAATTCAAATTTTATGTAGAAACAAATTTCATATCATGGACAACAAGATACTGGAATTTCAAAAAAATAGAATATTAATTGTACTTTATTTTATTGTTAAATACTTCCAGATTCAGCAATTTGTATTTATAATTAACTGTACATATAGATAATCACAATTTCTTTTATTTTTAATTGCAAAAGTTGTCATAAATAAATAATGTACCAATATATTTAAGGAAAACTTTTCCAAACTTCTAAAAGTACTACTTCCGGTTTGCGGATTTCTACCAAAATCTTATCCGGTATTAAGATACTTATAAAACCTGAAATATGAAATTTGGTTATAAACGGTTCGATACTTTTTAAGTTATCGTGGACGAAAAATCGTCAGTCCATACAAACACACAAACAAACACACACACAAACACACACACAGACATCATCGTGAAAATAGTAAATTCGTATTCTAGAGACCCTGAAACGTTCTTATCCACCAAAAACTCGTACTCGAAAATTTTTACCCATTACAATACCTCTCTTATAGAATATGAGGCGAGAGGTAAAAATTACCTCACTTGCATAAATATCTATCAAATTTTCTATTTTCCCTCCTATCGGCAGCTTGCTACATTGTAACCATCTTTTTAACTGAGTAGTGCTATGACCCCCAATGACTTTTAATGACTGTAAAGCAGCTTCTGGTATTTGATTTTCGTCTGTTATCACAGCGTTGTACGGCCTAGACGAAGCCATGTTAGCTTGGGTTTGTCCGACTCATTTAAAATAAGCGCAGTTTTTGTACAACTGACGCATGCGCAAATCATTGATTATAGCCAAATTACTTATAATAATAATAATAATAATAATAATAATAATAATAATATAATTAGATATAAAATTTGGTATTTAAATGTTTGATATTTTTGAAGACATCATCTTAAAAATGTGTATTTCGTATTCTAGAGATTCGTATTTGAGTTATCCGACCGCCAGTTTAGGCCCGGACACATACATACATACATACATACATACACACATACATACATACAGACATCATAGAGAAACTATCAAAAATGAGTTGTAAGGACCCTATTTCGTGCTCATCCATTTAAAACTCACAACCCTATTTTTTGCATGATTCCAATACCTCTCTTATAGGTAACCGGGAGGTAAAAATGTATAATTAATTCTTATTTTCGTATTGCATCAATGCAGTCAACAAGTGTAGCGCCTAAATCAAAAATACAAATTTACAGAAATATTCATCATAAAATTCCGGTTCTATTGGTACCCTTGCATGCGGAATTTGAGTGTGGCACCCCGTTGGTAGAATAATTTCCGTGGATTAGGCTGGGCTAGCTCTCCGACCGACTTGCCCGCGCGCTTATGGTTATATGCCCGGGCAACGTGGCTGTACAGTTACACACAAGCGCGACCGCGACAGCGGTTGCGTTGCGGTTGTAGTCAGCCTCGTTGGTGGCTCGCTGTTGCGGCCGAAAACAACGTCAGTATCAACAACTGGCAGCAACGGTAACCGTGCATAATGGCAGACAGACACAGTCCCGGAGAGGGCACCTCATAGTACTAAAAGCAAAGACAACAGGCCTCGCCATTCACGAAAAAAAAAAATCTGACGTGAACACCACTCTCGAATAAACCATTGATATGCTTAGATCATATATGCAAATGTGTCATATAACTACATATATATCTTTCAATACATATATAAATTATTCGTTTCGGATGGGTACATATACAGGTTGGTGGAAGTGAAATGCGAACATAGGGAAATATATGCCAATTGAGTTATCATGATAGGTATCTTGATAGCTGTCATATTAATGAAATGTGTACCAGCAGAATGAGAAAGTGCAAATTATTAAATGGTTTTATTGTGGCAATACAATACGCGCAACACCCGATTGATTTGCCATAACTTTTTAAAATCGCCCAATTCATCGAATTATACAAAATTTTAAAGAATATGGGAGTGTATTTGGCATGCACTTTTAGATTGTATTATTATTTCTGTTATTCAATACTTTTTTGTCAGACAAATTCACATTATTTCGTTTTGTGACACTACTACAAAATATATCAAGATACCTGGCATGAAAGTTCGATTGTCATGTATGTTCGCTATGTTCGCATTTCATCTCCACCAACCTGTATATGCACGTGTGAGCCCGTGAAAATGAGTCATTTCCCTATCTTGGTACCGACCGTCTTCTCCAGTATCATACTAACTTATTATTTTTTTTTTTGAGGATTTCTCAGATAATCAATGAGAAAAAAGTTCTTTGGAATAATTTTAATCATTCGTGTTCTACCGCCGGCATTAGCGCTACCCGAAGTACACCACGTGGAGGTTGCTTGGTCGGATTTCGTATATCTACATATAATATGTAGATATATGACACATTTGCATATATGATCTAAGCATATCAATGATTTATTGAAGAGAATTCACAAAATCTTAATTCCTACATTCGCGACTTTACAGGGCTATAACTCGGGAACCTGGCATTTTCGGACTTTTTTCCAGAGAACCATTTCGATTCAGAACATCTTAAATAGATCGTATACCAAGTTTCAGAAAAATCCACGGTCACATTTTTTCCCATGATAATGGTGCGGGGTCCTTTTAGAAAACGTTGTCATGACAAGTGTTTGTACCTACAGACAGTGGAAATTAAAAATTTTCATGCCTAGTCATTTTTACTTATTTATTTTCATGCCTAGTCATGGAAATCTTACTTTCAATACTCAAATTAGTCAGGAAATGAAGATTTTCATGCCGATTTTGAAAAAAAAGTAACTTAAGTCCATTTTACATTGAGCAATATTGCAGATGCAAGTGCAACTTTGGACAAATTGATTCACTATTGCATGAACGTAATACAGAAATTGCACTCTCAACAGGCAGAATTTTGAAGCAATCTTAAGACAACGGTTGCATGAAATAGAACATGTTCTAATTTTTGTTAGGCTTGCAGGCAATTCACAGATATTTCTAGTTATTTTTAGTTCGTTTTATGGTGCTACCAACTGAACATAAACGTCAAAAAGATTAATTAGTGTTTGAAAGTTAACATAATATAGTAACAAAATATTGGTAAATTTATTAATAAATTTATACATTAAATAAGTAATTGCATGTTGCTATGATGTTGCTCAGTGTAAAATGAAAACAATGTTTTCTGCAATTTTCTGGTTCAACTCTGACTTGAAGATTGCAGTTGCCCGTTGCGCTTGATTAATGTAAAATGGGCTTCATTGTTGTACGATTTCATAAAATAGTATATTACATTACAAGTCATGAAAATGTTTCATTGCAGACGAGGAGGCGTTTGAAGAATGCGAGGATGCGTAGCGTCCGAGCATTTCTTCAAAGCCTCCGAGTCAAGCAAAGACATTTTTATGACGCGTGATGTATTCTATTTTTTTTAAATCGGCAATTAAGCTTAAAATTATAAAAAAAATTAGGTTTGCATAAATCATCAGAGCTGTGACAAATCATCAGAGCTGTAACAAATTTTAGAAAAAGTTGTCATGACAAGTAAACAAAGTTGAAAGTAAAAATGACTAGGCATGAAAATAAAATTTTCATGCCTAGTCATGAAAATCTTACTTTCATGCCGCAAATTAGTCTGGAAATGACGATTTTCATGCCGATTTTGAAAAAAATATATTATTTTGACACTGCATTTAGTTTTCTAATGTCTAGACAAGAACGTGTTCTAAGAGTCAGCTGTAATTGGATCTAGGACGATTCTTCGAAGGAAAAATCTTCGAAAAGCAATTCTTCGAAAGGAAAATTCTTCGAATAGCAATTCTTCGAAAGGAAAATTCTTCGAAAATAAAAGATATTACGAAACAACACTAAGTATAGTCCATCGCGAGGATATTTAATCGCCAAAAAATTAATAACAGTCATACCTACCTACCTAATTCATAACATAATAAATTCTTCGTTGCAGACCAATAAATCACAATTTCACAATAGGTATTCACTCTAATTGAACTGTACTAAATAAAGAACCTAATACCCTTCTTGAGTCCCACATACTCAGTTTTGGTACAAACTCTGATTGAACTGAACTAAATAAAGAACCTCTTACCCTTCTTGAGTCCCACATACTCGGTTTTAGTACAAACTCTGATTGAACTGAACTAAATATAGAACCTCTTACCCTTCTTGAGTCCCACATACTCGGTTTTGGTACAAACTCTGATTGAACAGAACTAAATAAAGAACCTCTGACCCTTCTTGAGTCCCTCATACAACAAAGAGATTCTAACATTAATATGGAAATTAACAATAATTTAATCAAAATAATTACATTTTTTATTTAAAAAATCAGTTTATCCTTAGGCGATGTTTCGTAGTTAACAAAAAATATAATACCTATCTTTTATTTTCGAAGAATTTTCCTTTCGAAGAATTGCTATTCGAAGAATTTTCCTTTCGAAGAATTGCTTTTCGAAGAACTTTCCTTCGAAGAATTTTCCATCGAAGAATTTGCTTTCGAAGAATCTTCCGGATACCTAGTAGTACTTATATATTAATATTTGTATAATAAGTTAAAAGAATAAAGTCAGATTTTTTTATATTATTCTACATTTTAGTTATTAAGAAAAGTATGAACAGTTTAATAGGCGTACAAGGAAGTCATGTGGTGTCCACGTCAGATTTTTTTAAATTATGCATTACTTATTGTGCTGGTGTGAAGTTGGCATAAAAATAATTTAATTGTTAATAACTCTTAAACAAAATATGATAAAGTAATAATTATAAGGGTGCAAATTGGTGCGAATTGGGTGCAAATTATCTGCCAAGTTTTAGAATTTGCATTTGCACTTGTTATGCCAAGTTCACGCCTAAAATGATGTTATTTAAATTAGAATAGTGAAAAATTTCGATACCGAGATTTTTGTCAATTAATAGGCACGTTATAGTACCCATAGAACATATTTTGAGCATTTTTACGAGGATGTGTGTGCGTGTGCGTCATTGGATTCAGAATTTGTGTAGAATTCAAATAGGGTGTTCCGTTAAGGGCTATATATCACAAACGCAACGCAGTAGGTAAGGTAAAAAGATGAATGTGTACTTTTGCTAGGGATGATTTATAACAACGCAAGGTGAAGGGAGAAGGGAAGTAGCAACGCAACTAAACGCAAGGCAAGGATAGTCAAATTTCAACTCCTTGCATTGACTTGCGTGAGCTTCTTGCCTCTGGCCAATCAAAATTAAGACATTTTTAAATTTGTGCAAAAATCACCATATCTAAATTTTTTTATTTATCAATTTCGAAATTAATTAAATTAAAGTTTTTAGTCATAGGACACCTTTTATAACATAAGAAGATGCAAAAATACACACAACAGAATAATAACATAAATAGAGTGTTCCATTTGAAAATGACGAGTTATAGCCATTTGAAATTGAGTAAATTTGATTCTCTGTATTGAACACCCTGTATAATAACATTTAAAAAAAGTTATGTCAGAACAAAGAGTTGGTATAGTTACAGTTGTACAGAAAAAAATTCTTAATTTTACTATTAAAATAACTTCAGTACGCCTTTATAAAACAATAACTGTATTCGACTTTTTTTAGAGAAAAAATTGAATAACTTGGCAACGACGCGGAAAACTAAAATGAAATTTATATGTTCGTATAGGTAAATAAAATACAATTCAAAATATATCTTAAAAATATATAGGGTGTTTCATTTAAAAAAGACGAACAATTATTGCCAAGTCGTTATGCAACACCCTGTATATGTGAAAATAATTTTAAGTTATGCTCCTTAAGTAGACGAAAAAAAAGAACAACATAAATACCAAAACGGACATAATGTACTTTAGTAGCATCTATAACAATCTAATAAAATGTAAAATTAAGTCTTGATCTCTTGCTTTTGCCATCAAAGTCAGGGTGTATTCTAGTCACTTAACTTTAAACATAATTTTTACTTAGTAAGTTGTCTGCAATTGGTTAATTAATGCCTTAATTATAAATTTTTCATTGTAACGTTTTTTTCTGACGACCATTGCTTGGTATTTTCGATGTATGTCTCTATTTTAAGTTGTTTTAAATTATTTATTGTTTATTTAATTTTTTAAATGATTTTTAACATGTATCACAAGCATTTGTTGACACCACCGTAAGTTCTTTTATATATTTTTGTAATTTCTGTTGTAATATCTCAATAAATGTTGTAGCTCCTCAGGATGGCCCTGGTAGGGCCGAAACGTTGAGGGTAGTTTTCCCAAATATATTGTTGGCTGATACCCAAGAAAGCTGTTGTTTTTATTTATCAACCTTCCAGCTAAGGAAACTCTTCACTAACGAAAATTGTAATTTTTTTTTTAAATTAGTGGATTTTTCTAATTAAAGTTATAATTATTTTATCGATATTCGTAGGCTTTCTTGATAAAAACAATTTAAAAAATAATTATTATGTAATTTCTGCCTTTATTTTAATTTTAATGTACTTATGTTTTATATACTTGAAAAGAGAAAAAAAAATTCTAGTAAGACTGGTCATAGCCAACTATGACCTTCATATGAAAATTTGAATATGGTTTAAATATCTCGAAATCTGTAATTTTGAGGACTGCTGTGAATTCCTCGCTAAAAACTGCCTATAGAACGTGCAAATAAAAAAATTGTACCAATTAAAGGGACAACTTTTGTCTAATTTAACCGACCTCGTATCTCTTACCGTTCTCGAGATCCCAATGGTGAGCACGTTAACTTGGACAACCTGTATATATAATTGACAAATTTTAACTGGTTAAAGAATATTGGTATTGGTGAAACGCTACCGCAGATACGTTGTTATAATCCTGTTTCCCGAAAGTTTTTTACCCACAACGTAATCGATTATCGGTCCGGAACTGCTTGACGACGGGGAATTTGGAATCGAATACGGAACGCGCGCTGGGCGGCGATTACAGACTCGTTTTCGCGTATGTATGCTTCCACGGCAAAAGCGCGTTGTTCGTTCGTCCACATTATGTTTACAACTGAAACCTTTTGTAACCCAAACGGCATATCTACCGACCGCTATACACGCCATTCCCATCCTTTTACGACCTCTGCTCGCTTCACAATTCTCTATTTAAATTAGGGAGGTTGTTTTGCCCCATCCTGTATAACCTTTTCATTTATTTATGTAATAATCATCAACTATTTTTGTTTTGTGCCTATCTATAAATGTAATATTGTTTCAAATGTAATATTTCAAGGCGGGCGGCATGTTGGCGCAAAATTCATAACTCTAGTTTTAAGTTGGTAACATTTTTTCCGTAATTAATAACAACAGTGTGTTAACAAAACAAATAGAATAGAACCCTTGAAAGTACTGCATTTTTATATTAAGATAAAAACTCAACAAAGAAGAGCAATTAACAATTCGTACAACGTAGTCTTTTAGCACAGAACACGTAGGTATATAAAAGTACAAGTGTTCATTTTCTCAACCTTATGAAATAATTGTCTGTCACTTCATTAAAATTTCAAATTGTCTTGCATTTAATTTAAATTATTAATAACATAAGAACAGTGCTGTAGCAAAGCTGATATTTATTTCAACATGAATAATTTTCGCCAATTCAAAGTTACATTGCGAGTAGTTAGAGAACGAAGTGCGCCACGACAGCGAACAGGTTTGTTATTCGAAAATCAGAGCCTCCCATAATTCTGTAATTATTAGGTTTTTTACATTCTTATACACAGTATAAGTAAGTCTAGGTATCATGAAAAAAATCGATGTCGGGATTTTCACGGAAATACATGTTTTGAGGTTCACTGAATCCGTTTTGACCATTTTCGTAATGATGTCTGTGTGAGTGGATGGATGGATGGATGGATGAATGGATGTATGTAATGTCCGTATGGTCAATAACTCATGAATGAGAAAAGATAAAATTATGAAACTTGGTATTTATAAAGTTTAGTATAATGCGCAAAGCTGAAAAGATTTTGGTCACATTTCGAAAACCGGAAGAGGAAGTTTTCTTAAAATATAACAATAACTTCAATTTATTTCAAATATGGAAGTAGCCAAAAAAATGTTTCAAATATAAAATGTTAACAATGAAATAAGCAATAAATATCGTTTAAATTAATTTACTATATCTCCTTTTAAATTTGAGAAAAATTAAATTATATATTTAAAAAATCAGCACAGCACATAACCTCTCGCCTTGACACTGGCCTGATTTACACCGATATTTTGGTTAGCTAACCAAACACCAAATTATGACTATATTACTACTATGTAGTTTGGTACGCTGCGTGTAAACACTGACGCACCAGAATAGTTAGGTACAGTTTGAAGCCAGTACCTAACCAAACTTAGTTCTGCAAGTCAGGCTAACTATGACAAATTGTTACCGTGTAAACGCATTGTAACCACTGACCAAATCTACGCATGCGTGTTCTTGTTGATATGTTGACAGATGTTCACAAGTGAGTTTGGTTAAGTTTTTGAGTTTGTAAATAAAAGGTAATTTGTAAGAACAGATTAGTTTTTGATTAATTCATTTTAATAATTATTATATTCCAGAACGTTCCAGAATGACTACAAAATTAAAAAAGAAGGGAGCAAATTTATATAATCTAACCTGGTTATCTTGTATTTTTTGTATGGCCCTACGTCTGCGCTGTAAAATTTGTTGTAATATTTTTGTTTCTTATTTTATTATTTATTTACAAAATTGTGTACAGTATACTATTAAATCGCTTTAATAATAAAAATTTAAAAAGGTTAAGTTTTGACATAATGACATCAAAATTAGTTTGACCAAATTTTTACCAAATGAAAAATAACCTTGATTATTTCACTCATCATAAATTTGACCAATCAGATTGTCTTATTTTTCATTATTTTCCAATTTAAATAAGTGATTAAATAGCACCATGCTATTTAATCGCGATTAAATTGCAGCTAGCTTTTTCTAACAAATTTTGAGCTTTTTGAAGGCATATTTAGCAAGATACTTAGGTACATGATTTTTATGTTTTCTAATATTCTATATCTTTAAACATACCAAATTATTCATTTCAAACAGATTTTATTTATTAGTTTTTGACGTTTATCTGACAGAAGTATAAAAACGATTTACTATTGTTACAATGGTTACGTATAACAACAAAATTTGTCAGATGTCAGATGGATGTCAGAATCAACGTATGATTGAAAAAAATCTTCCTATTAATACTGTAAGTACACATAAAACTATGAATTCATTAAATAATCTTAACATATACCCCTCGTGCTAAAGAATTTATTCAAAAAATTTTGCTTTTAAAAGTGTACATAATAATTTTAGATAAAATCCCTCGATCTGCGGTCTCGGGTTTTTTTCAGATTATTATATAATCAAACACTTTTTAAGCAAAATTTATTTCATAAGCCAGACATGTCAAATTTATCGATTAAATTCATTGCACTCGGGATATAACTTATGAAAAAAGATCGGCGGTGTAAACACCCAACAACTAAACTTTTGGTATGGTAAAAATATGTTTAGGTCACAATAAAGTATCACGGTGTAAACCAGGCCACTGTAATAATAATATGTGAATTTGGTTTTTGTTAGGCTACTTTTTGTAATTTTTTTTATAGTTTTTCAAGCATAGTACCTACCGATTCCTATTGGCATTGAAATCAAATTAGCTCTTTGTAGATAAAATTTGTATTTTATTATTACCATAATATTACATTATATCCAGTTAATAATGAATCGATGATGCTTGACTGGATACGTTCAATGGAAGGATAAAACGTAATGGAATTCAGTTAGTTTTTTATTTATTAAATTTCGGCTCTTAAGTACTAAGTTTCAAACCCAGTTAATAATATATTTATACATTTCTTTAAAAATGGTGTCACAAAAATTTCAGAAACTGTTTATACACCTGTTCATCTGTCACGTTGACATAAGGCATTGACATTTTCATTTTTGTTTTTAATTTTTTTTCGTTTATTATGATTTACAAATCGTGGTTGGTAGGTAAAATTACATATTTAAAAATAATAATTTTCTTTTATTGGTAAGAGATATAGAAACGATATTAAATAAATATTGTAAGGGGTAATTTGTAGAGGTGGGAAAACTATCGATAGTACTATCGATAGATCGATAGTTTCATTAAAAAAATAACTATCGATATATCGATAGTTGCACTTCATCGATAGTACTATCGATAGTTTATCGATAGTTAAATGATAGTTATACGATAGTTAAACAATAGTTTATCGATAGTTAAACGATAGTTTATCGATAGTTAAACGATAGTTAAACTATTGTTAAAAGATATTTTATCGATATTTAAGCGATATTTTTATCGATAGTTAAACGATATTTTATTGATTGATAAACGATAGTATTTCAAAAGCCTACAGCGAATTTGTTTCGCAATCACTGGAAAAATCTCAACATTTTTTTCCAGAATTGAATATTCCTTTACATGCGTTTTCTGTATCCATCGGATTCAAGACTTTAATTTTATAGTTATTAATTTTCTAGAACTGGGTAGCCACCCGTGTAAACGTAGGAATCCACTCGCAATTCTTTGATTTAATAATTTAATTATTTTAATATTTTGAATTTCAAAATTGTCCAACAGATGTCCTTTCAGTTTCAGGCTTTTATAATTTCGCCATTCTGTTTGTCTCCGTTGTCCATTTTCGGTATTCTGTTATCGTATAGCAACAACTATCATATAGCAAAAACTATAGTTTAACAAAAAACTATCGTTTAAAAAAACAATCGTTTAACAAAAACTATCGTTTAATAAAAACCACGATGTATAATACAAATACGGTGAGTGCACTCCCATACAACCGGACCGTTTAAAGTGGATCAACTTTTTCCACGTATTGCGGGTTGCATATGTCAACTAGATGTGCTAAATAAATGCATCACCGTGGCATTACCTACTAATAATTTTTACTGACAGTTTTTAAAATTTTATACTTTCTAAATAAAATACAATACAATATGATAAATTATCAGAAAAGTGCAAATATAAATCGAAAAATGAAACATTACCATAATGTAAGTAACGCCAAGCATACTCGCGATCGTAAATTACATTATATAGTATACTGCTAGTCAGAAAATCACAATGGTATTTAATGATTCCAAAAACTTTACAAATAATAAACTTTAGGTACATATAGATACCAAAGAAGTGACAGCATCCAATTATAATCTGTACTGTAGATAGACAGATTCTAAGATTAAATATTTTCCGCGTACTAGAACATTATCTTTCAAATCATTTGCAAGAAGATTTCAAACCCAAACACCTCTGCTATTGAAGTCATTATGTGTGAACAATCTTTTCTGAAACATATGATAATATACAATTTTTTAATTTCGGGCGATCATAATCAATATTAGACCATAAAGACAATGTATTAAAACTAAATTGTAAAACAGTTCAGAGTAGATATTTTCATTATATTTCCAATAATTATTTTAAAACGCATAATATTTTCTTCTATTAAATGTTTTTGGCAGACAACATCTTGAGGTTCCGGTCACCGAATGGTATTTTAGAATTCCAAATAGTATTCCTTAAATTATTATCACTTGGTGCATAGAATAAAGTTACTGTTTCGTTATTACTCCAATATTTAGATGCACAATTAGGCGCAAGACATGTTCTATTGCGTATTCTTGTTTTTTGGTTCATCTCTGGAGCGAAAGGTTGAATTAGGTTAGGATAAGTTAGATCATCAATAAAAAACAAATTTTAAAACAATACGATGTACAATTATATGATAATTTAATTTAAATAAATATTACCTGCTTTGCAATGTGAAACACATAACAAAATTATAAGTATTCCAATTATTTGACACTGACAGATAAAGTTTGCTACTTAAAAACTGTCAGAAAAAATTATTAGTAGGTGATGCCGCGGTGCTGCATTTATTTAGCACATCTAGTTAACATATGCAACCCGCAATATCCGTGGAAAAAGTAGAAACGCATTTTTTTGCCAAGTGCACTCACCGTATTTGTATTATACATCGTGATAAAAACTATCGATAGTATCGAATAATAAGGACTATCGATAGTACTATCGATATATCGATAGTTGGTTCACTGGACTATCGAACTATCGATAGTTTCTTATACGATAGTTTTCCCACCTCTAGTAATTTGTTCTTTCAAATTGTTACGGTTCACCAAGACTTCTTTCTTTTGTATCCTAAAATTTATATTAAATATAGTAGTTGCTTAACATATTTCATAATTCATACCTTAATATTACATAATTGTTCTATTGTTGCTTTATTTCACCGTAGGATCACTGTAAAATATTGTGTTGTTGTTCCTAGCGCTTGACAGTTCGTAATTGACACATTCTTGTTGTAGTTCCAAGAGTTCCCGCTTAGTTAAATTCAATTTGTAACTTTATTTAAAAATACTACAGCAATTAGCTTCACTTCTAAATATCAATCATATTCATATTCCCTTATTGTATAATTAATTTATATTTATTCTGAAGGCTGGTAACCGCGCAATCAAACGTAGGTGACGTATTGTGGAATTACTGTTGGTTAGGCAACCAAAAGAACTCGGACGCAGCCCCGGTCGACGGCGAAGCACCCCGATGCAATATTAATTAGTTTATAATATTAATTGTTCTTAACCTTGGCGGGTTAAAACGACTTAAGTCAGTTAGTAAGTGACCGTTGGTGTGGAAGAATTGTTCAGCGATAGTTAGTATTTTGCCATTGGATTTGTATTGAAGTTATTGGAGTTTTGGAAATATTTAACTACTCAAAATTTGAGGATTTACGCTGGCATTTCATTGGGAATTTATTCCACGGGACATTACCCGGATTTTTGACGCACCAGTCACGCATTTTTACTATTACTTCGAAGCCGCTCACCAACCTAGGTAATTGATTAATTAACTAATTTTGCTCATACAGTATTTAGCCTCGCCAATGGTTACGTTCTGAATAGTGAACTAATTAATGCATTGCTAATTGGGAGTGCAGTTGCTTGGTAGACTTGCGGTTTGCTAACGATGTTTCTTTTTCAGGCTTCCAATTCTTATTCTTATTTTATGCTTATTATATCTTCGTATTCGTCGTTTATTTGGATTTCCGTATATTTTATTATCGGAATATTTGTCGTTGGAAAATCCGTTGTGGAATTTTCGTGGTTGCTGGAAGTTTTCTTGCGTTGTACGAGAGTTGGATGTCGGAGAGGGTTGAGTTCGAGACGCGTGCAGTGGTAGTCCAGTGCCGCCATTTTCCTTCCGCCATCTGGAACCAGGCTCGAGCGTACCGCCATTTTCCCCACTCCCACGCCACTGTCCGTCATCAGGAAACACAGATAAGCCACCTATTGTTTTATAATTTGATTATATTGTCGTTAAATAATTTATCACCTAATTATTTTGTTAAATCGTACTTACCTCAGAATATTGAGTATTCGCTTTATGATAGTAACAGCCGATCTTATGTAAAGTCTGATCAATCGAATTTCACTGTAATTTATTTTATGCGTACAGTTGACGCAAGCTTATCCGTAGTTTGTGTTACGACGGCCATAGCTGTTAGGGCACTCGTAGTCATCTAGGTTAGCGCAGTACGTCATAGGAACGCCTTAGTCGACTAACGGTATCCCCCCGTGACTTCGTTGTGCGCACGTAATTATTGCACAAGTTAGCGACGCCCTGGTTAGCTTACCTGTACACTCGCTACGCGATCTAGTTACTTTTATTGATTGCTAGTCATCGTTTGATCTGATCCCGATCGTAGCTATTTGTCATTATTTTGTGGTATATTTGAACATTACACATCTGGTTATATCCCTTTATTTGTAATTATATTCATGCAATTCTGAATTCACTTAATCCTTATATTACTGTACATAATATTATACTCACCGTCACTCTGTTTAAATTTTCAATATATGTTTCACGTTAATTGTCAACTCACTGGTACATCATTCTTACGTTACCTGATTTCCCTCCGGTTTGTTGATCAACCCTTAAGGTTGAACCATTTTCAGGCAGATCAACTGGCGTCCAAAATTTACCAGCAAGACTCACCCCTTTCTTCACTGAGTTTAGTCCGTGGTTCGGCCGGCTTTTGGAATTTGACACCGGTACCGTAGCATAATTATTCGGCGCTCTTAGAGTAGCACGTAGCAAAATGTCGCATGACAAATTGTAACTATCGCAGTATTTCCTATATTTTTGCAAAAAATGTTAGAATGCTTCAAGAAAATACCATTTCCGTTTGACAGATTTTTACCAAAATATTTTCAGCTCTTCATTAACATGTACAAATTTATAATGCAAAATATTAGAATTTTATGTTCAGTAGAATTTGAGATAATGAATCAGAACGAAAGAGCTGTAACATATCGGGTTGTTTCTGATTCTCGAAATTCTCGAATCTTAACAATCCGATTGTTGACGTGCTGGAAATGTTTAATTAGTAAAATATGACATGAAAACAAAATATATTTATTATTGATAATAAAAGTTAAAATTACCAACATTACATTGAATTGACAACAAAACGATTAACAAATTATATCTATCGTGAGGATAGACACTTACTAACTTCTCACTCGTTCATTCTACTAACTCGATTACTGACTACATCTCGATCGGTTGATGACTGACTTACCAAACTCTGCCTACTTCATTTCCTAATTATATTTTAATACTAAATGCAAGATCGCAATAATTTCGCTGAAACGCAAGGCACGTGTAACAACCGCGCGTGGCCAAAAGGTGAATAACTTAACAAAACACAACTTTAGCAATAATTTCGCTTACGGAAAATTACTAACAAATCTACTTTGTTACAGAGCATAGTAGGCGCACATTCATACACACACACACACAATTAGTAGTACTCATAAGCCTGAATTGTTTTTAATATAGATGTAATTGATTTGAAAAGTTTGTGTGACGCAGATGAATAGATGGCAATGGGATTGCCGGGATTGGCGTCAAAATGTAATCAAGTAAATAGTAAATTTACATTACAACTATTAATTGTAAACTTTGTAAATGTATAAATGAGTATTATTATTTGTGTTTTGGGGATTAAGTATATTACATTTATTCAACATTAAACAAATTTTGAGTGCGGGCCACAGCGTATAAAATCACCGTGTCGACACATGGGGCCACGGCGTATAAAATCACCGTGTCGACACATGGGGCCACGGCGTATAAAATCACCGTGTCGACACATGGGTCCACGGCGTCGACACATGGGCCACGACGTATAAATTCTATCCCCATCCACGGTGTATAATTTCACCGTGTCTAAAAGCAGTGAGGGCCACGGTGTATAAAATCACCGTGTCGACTTGCAAATAGGAGAACAAAAAAGCAGGGGTCGTTATTTTTATCAGTTTATAAATAACATTAAGGAGACGAAATTTCGACTTTTTAAAAACGATTTAAATATTCGAAGTACCTACATTTTAGCGATTTTCTCGAAAACTGTGCCAATTACAAGAAAATTGCTAATAACATTTTCTGTAGAGAATTTAGAGTTCTATAATTATTATATGTAATAGTTTTTCGCGTATCATTAACCAATTACACGATAAATGTAAAAAACAAAAAACGGTGACACATTTTGCTACTCTACGGACTTAGCACACACCGTAGTTCCGGGGACTTTTGGTATAATCATCACCAAAGACCTCCAAACACATTCCATAAATAAAATCTTTAGGATCAAAAAGTCCGTCTACAAACAGTTCTTTGACTAGACTATAAAGAAGTACGAAAACTCCCAGGATAATGACGAAGCAGAAACAGAAACTGAAGGCGAAGAGGAAGATGAAACTGTACAAGATCCTGATACAGAAGAGAAAGATAAGTTGCCGATTGACCTAGAAGAAGAAGTTAAAGAGAAGAATGAATATCAAGAGACCAATTTACGGACATGAAGACTAAGAAAAATACCTGCAAAATTCAATGACTTTATAATGCAATAATGTAAACATATTTTATAAACAAAGATGTTCGAGGTCGTGCTAATTGTCAGGAAAGACCGAATGTTAACTTTAAAAAATATGTACGTTAGTTTTATAGGGTTGGTATGTGGGTAGAGGGAGAGAGAAAGGTGGAACAGTATCTTAAATATATTTATTATTACTAAAATAATAACACGGTGTATAACTGACTTAATCAATCCTGACTCGAAGTGTGAAGTTTACACATAATTCTACACTTGTAATGAAACAATAAAAATAATAGAGTTGGCATCACTGCGCAACTTTGTGTAATTTGAATTTAGCGCCAATTTTGTTATGTTTTGTTTTGAATTTTGATTGTTTTAGTTTTTGTTTTATATAAATAAATAGGAATGTCAGTTGATTGTTGTGAATTGTAATCTTATGTGAATTTGAATAAATCTCATCCATTTAAACCTTAAATACACGTATCATATTTAATTTCTTTGTGTTTCTAACATAAAGTGGCGACCGTGACAGGACGAATTGGCGTGTAAATTTAAAAAAGTGAGGTAAAATATTATAGAAAAATGGATCGAGACAAAAAAGCTAGAAAAACGATTCGTAGTGCATTTTCCAAAATATATAATCTATTAGTTAACGACTTGAAAGCAGACAATCCAGACAAGACAGAAATTCAAGCTAATTTATTGTTATTGGAACAAAAAACAAATGATTTAAGAAGGATTAATGAAATAATATTTCAACATTTGCTTGATAAAAATGCTGCTGACGGAGAAATGGATCAGGAATCCGAAATTGTCGATGAATATCAACGCAAGTATAATAAAATACATATTGATGCTTCAAGTATTTTAGATTTAGATAACCACATCAAGAAAATTGAAGACGATGCACTTTCCTCTGTATCTACTACTGCTACTGTTCATAAACGAAAATTCAAATTACCTGATATCGAATTGAAAAAGTATGGAGGAGATATCAAGGAGTGGATACATTTCTGGGGACAGTTTCGAAAGATAGATGAGGACTTAGACCTAGCTGATGAGGATAAATTCCAGTACCTCATACAAGCAACAATAGAAGGAAGTAGGGCTAGAGAATTTGTCAATAGTTTTCCACCATCAGCAGATAATTATAGTAAGGTAATAAACGGGTTAAAAAATAGATTTGGTCAAGAGGACATGCTTATAGAGGTATATGTGCGAGAGTTGTTAACATTGGTATTGAAAAAAGTATTAAGTAAAGATAATCAGAATCTATATACTCTTTACGATAAACTTGAATCTCATTTGAGAGCTTTAGAGTCATTAGGAGTAACCAGTGATAAATATGCTGCCATGTTGTATCCTTTGGTGGAATCATGTCTTCCAGAAGAGTTACTGAGGACGTGGCAAAGAATGTCTGCTATTCAGAAGCAGAATATAATTATTACAGATGCTGGTAGTAATGAAATATCAACGGTTGACAAGAGATTGAAGAAACTAATGAATTTCATATGCTCAGAAGTACAAAATGAAGAACGTATCAAACTGGCCAATAATGGATTTAATCTAACAAGCGATTCTAGGCCAAAGAAAAAAGGATTACAGACTTTTAAAGAAAATGATATCCCATCGGCAGCGAGTCTTGTTAGTGTTACAAATGAAAAGGTTAGTAAGTTTAATAATTGCATATTTTGCGACAAGAAACATAATAGCGTAGATTGCTTTAAAGCTAAGAAAATGACGTTAGATGAGAAGAAAAAAGTAATCGAGGATAAAAAATGTTGCTTTTATTGTTTAAAAAATAATCATTTTGCGCGAAAATGCAGAACATTTATAAAATGTACGATTTGCGATGGTAGACACATAGTACTTATGTGTCCTAATTTAAATAATTGTCGTGAAAATTGCAATATCAAAAAATTCAAGACAGGAATCAGAACATACTGACACAATAGTAGCTAATTCAATAATAAATCCTGTAGTGTTTTTACAGACTTTAGTAGTAAAGCTAAAGAATAATAATAAAACTATGTTAATTAGAGCTATGATAGATACAGGTTCTCAGAAATCTTATATACTGGAAGATACAGTAAATCAGATGAATTTACAATATATTGGAAAGGTCAAACTTTCTCATGCATTGTTTGGAGGTGTGAAAACTGCACAACAAGTACATAAAAATATAAAGTTGTCATCAGCTCACGGAATAATGACTATACATGTAACATAGAAGCATTGAGTCAGTCTGTAATAATAAATGAAGTTTCACATATACATAACGAGATTTGGATGCAAGAAATTCAAAAATTAGGTATACAATTAACTGATACAGGAGAAATCCAAGGGCCCATACAGCTGTTGATTGGGGCTGATGTCGCAGGACAATTATTTATGGGAAATAGAGAACAACTAGCGTCAGGCCCCGCTACGCGGGCCTTCAGCTAGGTCGCGCTGCCGCGCGACAAGGGGATTCGCCCGCTTCGCGGGCTCAAGCTCCGCGGACTCTGATTATGGAAGGATTCGGCACTTCGTGCGTCAATTATTACGATTTAACCATTTAGACTCTAACGAAAAAATTATTTAATTACAATTTCAAATTATTCATCTTCCGCCTTCTTCAATATAAATTTTAGTAAAGGCATTAAAAATAAATAGGTATCCTGGTTATCCAACTAAAAACAAAAGACTATTGTCGAACGTCATCTTAAACAATATTGTAGGTACCTTATGAAAACCTTATATTTGATATAACAAACTTGAAATGATTTTACTATTTTGAAAGGAAAAAAACAGAAGCTAATCATAATCACCACTATCATATTTATCACTTATTGTGTATATCACTAATAATAATAATCTTGTATTAGCTCTTTTATCAAGATATTTAATTTGATATCATACTCAATAGGTATGATTCTAACATATTTTTTAAAAAACAAAAGACAATAGTCGGCCACCATTTTAAATAATTTTATTACTTAGCCCTGATCTAGCTCTTTAATTTGACATCAAACTCGAATTGTTTTTTTAAAATTGAAAACAATTGTTAATCGTCTGCCACCATTTTAAATAATTTTATTAATAAGGTAGCATTTATTTTTTAACCCTTTAATTTAAACCCTTTAATTTTTAATAAAATTCGATTTGATTTAATAATTTTTTTATAAAAACAAATGACAATCGGTCGCCATTTTCAACAATTTTATAAAGTAGTGCTCACCTGACCGATTTAAATTATTTTATTAATTAGGTAGCCCATGGCCAGCCCTTTAATTTGATATCAAACTGATATAATTCTATATTGTTTTTGATAAAAATAAATGACGATCGTCGGCCACCATTTTAAATAATTTTATTAATTAGGTAGCCCTTATCCAGCCCTTGAATTTGATATCAAACTCGACATGATTTTTTGATAGAAACAAATGACAATCGTTGGTCGCCATTTTCAACAATTTTATAAAGTTGTGCTCACCTGATCGGTTTATATTATTTTATTAATGAGGTAGCCCATTTTTAACCCTTTAATTTGATATCAAACTTGATATAATTCTATATTGTTTAAAAAAAAAGACAAACGTCGGCCACCATTTTAAATAATTTTATTAATTAGGTATCCCATGTCCAGCCCTTTAATTTGATATCAAACTGATATAATTCTATATTGTTTTGATAAAAATAAATGACGATCGTCGGCCACCATTTTAAATAATTTTATTAATTAGGTAGCCCTTATCCAGCCCTTGAATTTGATATCAAACTCGACATGATTTTTTGATAGAAACATATGACAATCGTTGGTCGCCATTTTCAACAATTTTATAAAGTTGTGCTCACCTGATCGATTTATATTATTTTATTAATGAGGTAGCCCATTTTCAACCCTTTAATTAGATATCAAACTTGATATAATTCTATATTGTTAAAAAAAAATGACAAACGTCGGCCACCATTTTAAATAATTTTATTAATTAGGTAGCCCTTATCCTAGCCCTTGAATTTGATATCAAACTCGATATGATTTTTTGTTAAAAACAAATGCCAATCCTTGATCGCCATTTTCAACAATTTTATAAAGTAGTGCTCACCTGACCGATTTAAATTATTTTATTAATTAGGTATCCCATTTTCAGCCCTTTATTTTGATATCTAACTTGACATAATTCTATATTGTTTTTTAAAAAATAAATTACAATCGTCGGCCACCATTTTAAATAATTTTATTAATTAGGTAGCCCTTATCTAGCCCCTGAATTTGATATCAAACTCGATATGATTTTTTAATAAAAACAAATTATTGTTGGTCGCCATTTTCAACAATTTTATAAAGTTAGTGCTCACTTCTTTTGTTGGGACTGTACTTGATACAACTGTCAAAATAAAATAAATATTTTAAAAAATACGAATATTGATAAAAATACAAAAAATTATTCTTTCGATTATTACTTAATATAATTTACAAATTGCTTCTATAACTAATATAACGTAAGATATATGCATCTCAAATATCGAATTGTAAACTGTAAACATCAGTTTGACAGAACATAGCATTGTTTTTTCCCCAAATATGTTAACAATTTTTACCCTGAATGTACTAAAACTTCTGACGGACGTCTTTTTCTGTGACTGTACTTTGTAATGACTGTCAAAATAAAATAAATTTTTTAAAAGTAGTACTAAAATTGATGAAAATATTAAAAATATTTACGCTCCTTCTATTATAACTCAATATAATTAACAAATTTCTTCTATTAACTATATTAATTAAGAAAAGTGCATTTGAAATCTCGAATTGTAAACGTCAGTTTGACACAATGTAGCATTGTTTTTTATTCAACAGTCAGTTGTTGAACATTTGAGCATTCAAAGCACTGATTCACTGATGAAATATCAGTTTTTCATTAATAACTAAAAAACTATTCTATCTGGAACATTGAGACCTGGTCGCATGGACTCCCTATTAATCCCTTACTATGTATACTAATTTTTAAATCGATAGATTAAACCATTCATTTGTTATTAATGAAATTCAAAAAGTCAGTTTTTCGCATTTTTCTCAAACAAAAGAAAATCAAAAACAATTGAACTATACAAAGGTTTTTGCGTCTCGACACCCTCTATCACCTCGTAAAAAAATCATGAAAATCGGATAATTCGTTCATAACGTTGTGCAGTTCTAAATGCGTTGCTAGTTTGACGAAAAAATCAACAACTCTAAGCCTTTTAGTATATAAGACTAGCGTCAGGCCCCGCTACGCGGCTAGGTCGCGCTGCCGCGCGACAAGGGGGGTTCGCCCGCTTTGCGGGCTCAATCTCCGCGGACCCTGAATGTGGAAGGATTCGACACTTCGTGCCTCAATTATAACAATTTTAACATTTATGCTCTACCAAAAAAATTGTAATCTTTTCTTATGATGAAATTATAATTATTTAATTACAACTTCAAATTATTTATCTTCCTTCTTCAATATAAATTTTAGTGGCTTTTACTTTGATATCAAAATCAATATGATTTTAACAATTATGATATAAACAAATGACGATCGTCGGTCTCCATTTTGAACAATCTTTTGTATCAGCCCTCATCAAGACATTTAATTTGATATCATGCACAATAGGATTCTGACATTTTTTATAAAAACAAATGGCAATCTTCCGCCATCATTTTAAATAATTTAATTAATTAATTAGCCCTTATAATTTAACATCATACTCGATAGTATAATCTTATAGTTTTTGATAAAAACAAATGCCAATCGTCGGTCACCATTTTAAGTATTTTTATTAATTAGCTGGCCTCTATTTATCCCTTTGATTTGATATAAAACTCGATTTGATTCAATAATTTTTAGATAAAAACAAACGAAAATCGTTGGCTGCCATGTTCAACAATTTTATAAAGTTAGTGCTCACCTGGTTGTTAAATTTAAAACAAATGCCGATCATTGAAACCATTTTATACACCTAGGTGCTAATTAATATAAAACATACTTATGTAAAAACAGATTTATACAAGTAGTGTAATAACAATCTAGATCGTCTATAAGTCCGCGCCGTGTCTCGTGCTTGTCCGGTTGTTAGTGTGCTGTCCCCTAATCCTCTGTCCGGGTGGGCCTGGCGTATCCAGGATACAATACCCAGTAGGGTGGTTTGAGCAGGCAAAATTCAAACTTAACCCAAACTCAAGTACAATTAAGAATCCCGATTATGGGACTCCTATTTTAATACTTTTGTAAAATTTAAAATACTGGGAATTATACATAGTATTATCCACGGAAATTTGATATAATTTTAATTGAACATTTACATTTGGGTCAAAATATACTATAAATAGGACAGTAATAAATAACAACATGTTGCAACTTCACAGTGCATTGTAAAATTGAATAAAAATATTCAAACAAAATATTACAAATTTATACAAAAACATGTAAAATAATGCGTGCTCCATCTTTAAATACTCAATAAAATTTTCAAAATATTTGTACCTTATCAAATATGAAAGATAAATCCAAGTAAAATTTCAAAATGGAAACGTCAAATCTGACACTAGACTAAAAAATATTTTTATCAAAAAGAAAACAAAAATTCCATGGCATACTCCCATTTGCGTTCCGTGCATTTTTCGGTTTTTTCTTAATAACTTTCTTAATATACCCAATATGGGGTTGAAACATGCATAGAAATATAGTCAAATTCATCCTCTACCTATATGTCAAATGAAAAAAACAATCGAATAAAGTATAATGCCCGTTGGTAAGGAGTGAAAAAACAGTGAGTTTTTATTATTTCTCACGCAAACTGTGCTCCCTACAACAATAAAATATAGAAAAATCACTAGATAAAATAACCCTTTATCGTATAAAAAAAGTTTCATTAAAATCGGACAAACCATACAAACTGTAGAGCAAAAAAACGTATAGTTGCTAAGGTGATGAATCTTCCACCACACTATGCCTTTTAGTATATATGATGATTAAATTGTGGTTTAGTAGCACTTAGAACGAAATTAGGTTGGACAGTCATGGGAAAAGTGTCTCAAGAAGTAAAAGAGAAGTGTCATACCTCAACAAGTATCTGTATGTTCGTCAAAGTTGCTAAAATACAAGATTTGTGGGAATTGGATACTCTTGGCATAAGAGATCCAGTAGAAGTAAAAATGAAACGCGAAAAAGAATTGCAAGTTCAATCACAGTTTCTAGAAAGTGTTCGCATTAATAACCATGGAAGATATGAAGTAGTACTGCCATGGATTAGTGATAAACCTGAACTACCTTCGAAATATGAAATTGCAAAAAGAAGACTAATTTCGTTAACAAATAAATTAAAATCAGAAGGTAATTTAGAAAATTATGAACAGGTTTTCCAGTCATGGTGCGAAGAAAAAATAATAGAAGAAATAAAATATTCCGAAGGAGGACATTACTTACCTCATCGACATGTTCTTAAAGAAAATTCTACAACCAAGATAAGACCCGTGTTTGATGCGTCATCAAAAACAAAAAATTATCTATCGTTAAATGAGTGTTTAGAAGTCGGACCTAACTTAATTGAACTAATACCGTCGCTTTTAATGCGCTTTCGACTTAAAAAAATCGGTGTCATATCGGATATTAAGCGCGCGTTTTTACAAGTAAGTGTAGTTGAAAACGATAGGAATTATTTAAGATTTTTGTGGTGGAATGATGATGGTGAGATTAAAATTTATCGACATAATCGGGTAGTGTTCGGTGTTGCTAGCAGTCCTTTTTTATTAGGGGGAGTAATAAACTATCATTTAAATAGAACATTAAAAGAAATTGAAGAGAAAAACTGCAAAGAAGAAATTTCCGAAGAAACAGTAAAAAGACTTATGAAAAGTTTCATTACAACACTATTGTATTATGAGTCCATTATTCAGTTCGTGCATAAAGTTTTATTCTCTTGAATTAAAGCGTAAATTTGTGCTCGTTAAATAATGTACCTACTATTAATTTTATTGTTGTAAAATTAATCAGAAGACGTTAAACGTGGAAACAAATTGCCTTTATCATTATAAATCTAATTTTGCAGGCACATTAGGTATACCAGACCAGAAAATAGCCGGATAAAATGGTTAAAGAAACGGTAAGTACACATAATGTGTTAATTCCAACAATCATTGTTTTACTAATTATTCTTTATTAAAACACTGCTGTAGCCACCACAGTACTCCCCGACTTAAGTTTTAATAACTTGATTTCGTAATGGCTTTAATTTTATACTTTATTCAGCAAAATTTAAGTAAATTTATCTATTTTCTCGAACTGTTGATACCAACTTCGGCATAATTTGAACAATGTGAAAAAACAAATGACCATTGTTTAAATGTTGTTTTTGATTGTTCGACTAGATTTTTTTCCCAGAGAGCTTTTTGAATAAATCTTTGAGAAACGATTGAAAATCGCAAAAATGTCATTTTTTACGTTTTACTAGACTTATCAATCTGAGAGTTTTAAATTGACACCAAACTCGGTATAATTTGAATAATTTATATTTTAAAAAATGACGATCGTTTAACTGTCATTTTTATTTTCTACTAGAATTCTTTTTCAGAGAGCTATAATTTAATACTACACATAGTAGGTACTTTAATTTTTTTTAAAAAACCAGTTTTTATTTCAGATTCGGATTATGTGATATAAAAAATGAAGGTTTTGTCTGAAAATTTTTTTCGGTTTGGGAAAATTGACAAAAATTCGCAAGAAAAAATTTTTTTCTTGCGAATTGTTGTCATTGTTACCATTAGGTGGTAAAGATAACGAAGTGACCCCCTCTGCCCCCCACTCAGGGATTGAGGGGTGATATTTCATTTGGTGCCATTCGATAGAAGTTTCAAAAATATTTTGGACGTATTTTTTGGTTTCTCAATCCGTTTTGTTTTTCGCGAGATATTCGGGGGTACGGGTGGTCTGAAGCACCCTGTATATTACAAGTGTAGAAGGTTTTATTTTACAACTCAAGATTCTATAGTACGACACGAAGCGGAGTGCTTCAACATAACCAAGCGATGTATACAAACACCTGACGCACACATATTATGTATTACTCGTATATTATTTGATCGTCGTACTTATTTATTTTAAAAATATCCTATTTTCTATGAGGTTAGGAGAGTTGCATTCGACATTAGCACTAAAATTTTCTTATGTCAAGTAGGTTTGAAACAAATTCTATAAGATGGCACCAGTAAATATCCCTTTTAAAATTAATCTGTTTTATATATTTCAAACTCTATTAAACAATAAATTGTGTAAAGTAGTGTTTTTGTAGGTTCTCTTTTTTATTACAAAGCAACTTTTTTTAAATCACCTCTTGAAAACTAAGAAATTTTGAGTTTCTTTGTCGCACGAGTTTGTAAAATCAGGGCCATAAAATTACAAGTACCATAGACGACAACGATGTGTGATTATTATGTTTATCTAACACCTCTTAATAAAAGCATTATAACAACTATGGTTATTGTAAACCAGCAAAGTGAAAGATTGCCCATGCCCATAGTGGCTTTGATCAAAATTATATCCACTTGTGGGTAAATTATTGTTACTTTGCTTATTGGAAGTCTCCGTAGTAACGATGTTTCAGTTTGGAACTTAATATTTTTTAAATATTTAAGCACTTATTAAGAGGTGTTGGAAAAAACGTTATACTTCATACTTGGGCAAAAAGGAATGATCCACTCGAGATAATTATCTCACTCGGCCTTCAGCCTCGTGAGTTATTCTTTACTTTAACCCACTTGAAAAGTAAATAACTATTATCCATCACCTCTTAATAAAAGCATAATATCTATGGTGATTTTAAACAAGCAAAGTAAAAGATTGCTCCCTAATTTCATTGATCTAAATTATATCCACTTTAGAGCTGTATTTACCTTTAGTGCTCAAGAAGAAGAGCCCTATCTATTTACATGCATTTCTGCTTAAAATACACTGTTACAGAGGTTTCGTTCTAAGTACAGATTTTCGTGTAATTTACATATTTTTATATCTATAAACATATTTACAGTTAGTTTAAGGTTTAAACTAGGTTCGTCTATACTCAAAATCACAAGTTCTGGCAGTGTGGCAGAGATAGCAATACAGTGTTGCTAAATGTATCCCATAAGAGTAATGTGTTAGACAAAGATGGAGAATCCAGAGGCGGATTGTTTGTTTTTCGCTTACTTATAATTTTAATAAATTATGCTGATTATTTTTTGACGTTTCTCAAAACCAATATAATGTTCAATTCATTGAATACATTAATAAGTAATCAATTGATATGCCTCCAATTTAAAATCTTTTACTTAGAGAAAAAACTCTGGTTTCTAATAATAATTCTCCAGTGTTTCAATTTATTCTCAGCATCTTTACTGATAATTTTTCTCGTTTAATATGAAGGATACGTAATTAAGTAAAATATTAAATTAATATAAATATACAATTTTATTTTATTTTTTCGATAACAAATTGATAACAATGTAACAATAAAATAAACACAGCCAAAGACGGCCAAGTCAAAATCACAAATGGCGAGTAATACAAATATATACATGTTGTTTAAAAGACATAACAATTAATGAACAAATCTTGTCAATATATACATAGCATAAAATATAATTACAAACTTATAGAAAAATATCACATACTAAGTACATTGAAAATTTGAAGTAAGGTCCTGGACCTGTTTACATTTAAACTTCGAGGCAGGTAGCTAGGGGTAGCAGCGGTACTCAAACATGCAACTCATGCTTTCAGTATCACTGTCGTCACTTGCGCCATTAAGATTAATAATAAAAGGTTCGATATCATCTTGCAATAGATCAGCTTCCCAAAATCTTTTTTCTTCATTTACAATGTGCCTTCGTTACAACAATTTAAATCGTATAATCCTATTATGGCACTGTTAATTGGGATTACATTAGATGGTAGTTACAAATAAATTACAAGAAATGTAATTAGTATATGTCTTGAAATGAGATTACAGGAGTAGGTATAGTTATTATATCATTTCTTAAGTAATGTGAAATCAAGCTTATAATATTTTCAAACTGTTTCGGAACTGCTGGCTTCTTTTCCCATCGGCACCACTCCACCGCTATAAGATTTACAACCCTATACTAACATTTCATTATGAAATTTAACACTGCAAACTAAAATGTGTTAAAGCATGAAAACTGAATGGTGTACCATGAAACAATGTAAGTGTAAAACTGGCAACAAGGCCGAGTTTATCTCCATAAGAATAACATTGCCTATCTCTGCCATACTGCCAAAACTTGTGATTTTCAGTTTAGTGTTGAAATTTTTAATTGTATTATATTAAAAATTGCTGTTGAAAACAGGCTTTTTTGAAAGATTTCTCAATTTTTTTTCGATTTAAGACAGAATAAATAAAAAACTATCACTAGACGAACATAGATACATTCTTTAACTTTGTAATAGTTTTTGAATGAAGTTTATATGTTATATAGATTCTGAGATATGATTTTATTTCTGTAACACTTTTTGAAGTTATAGAACGGGTGTAAATACTGCTCTTAAATTGTAAATTGTTACTGTGCTGGTGGAAGTCACCATAGTAATGATGTTTTAGGTTTTTTATAGCTATCAATATAACAAGAATATTATGTGATTTATAATACCGAGGATGTTGCTAAGCGACGAGGTAAAACCGAGTCTCTTTGAACATCCAAGGGGGCTTAAATCGCATATATGCGCGTTATATTCAAAGCTTAATCGTATCATCAAAGACAGCTATGATAAAACAAATCAACAATTTTTATGGCATGCCATATTACTTTTTATTCAATAATTCTGGACATGTGTCGTTATTTAAAGACGTCCTTAATTTATTTAAAGACGTCCTTGATTCAATGGTCTGTTATACAATTGCGGACGTCCTTAATTCAAATTAAGACGCCTTAAAATCAAATATGAAAAAATAACTGAATTGTAATAAAAAATGAATTAGAGACGTCCTAAATTAAATTAAAGACGTCTTAAAATGAATTAGGGACATCTCTAATTGAATTAAGGACGTCTAAAATTGAATTTAGGACATCTCTAATAGAATTTAAGACGTCCAAAATTTAGAGACCTCATTAATTATTTAGGAATGTCTTAAATTTAATCAATTTTGGAAAATTTGGACGTTCACAAATATAAAATGACGTCTTGAATGAATTAAGGACGTCCTTAATTTATTTAAGACGTCCTTAATTTATTGATTAATTAATTTATTAAGGACGTACTTAAATAATTTCTATAAAAAGATTATGTATTTGTTCATTTATTTTTAAAAGGAAATGTATTAATTCATTTTTGTTAAAGGTAGATGTATTTGAATTATGTAGATCCATAATTCATTTTTTTCAAAAGGAGATGTATTTATTCATTATTGTTAAAAGGAGATGTATTTGAATTATGGAGATGTGATATCCCTAATTCATTTTTTTTCAAAAGGAGATGTATTTGATTATTTCAATTATGGAGATGTGATATCCATAATTCATTTTTTTCAAATGGAGATGTATTTATTCATTTTTGTTAAGAGAAGATGTATTTTAACAAAGTTATTTAAGGACGTCCATAATGAATTAAGGACGTCTTAAATGAATTAAGGACATCGTAAAAGAATTAAGGATATATATATATATATATATATATATATATATATATATATATATATATATATATATATATATATATATATATATACGTCTTCATTAGGTAATTTAAGGATATCTTAAACTTAATTTCGGATGTCGAGAAATGAATTAAAGATATCCAAAATTGAATTCAAGACATCTGAATTTCAGTTAAAGACGTCTGTAATTCAATAATAAACATCTGAAAATTAATTTCAAAGTATGGAAAAAAGAAAATAAATACATATTTATTAGAGACGTTCTTATTTCAATTCAAGACGTCTTTAATAAATTAAAGATGTCCTGAATTAATTAAAGACGTCTAAAATTTAATTAGAGATATGCCTAATTTCATTAAGACATCCTTAAATAATTTTGGACGTCCGCAATTGTATAAGAGACGTCTCTAATTGAATTAAGGACGTCTTTAAATAAGTCAAGGACGTCTTTAAATAGCGAAACATATCCAGAATTATTGAATAAAAAGTTATATGGCATGCCATAAATTTTATCTGTCAATTAGATGACAATTCGCGTATTATGGAATGTTTTGATGTTGTTATGGTACCTATCTAACGTATGAAGTTCATAACTGATGAATTATAAGTATCTAACGTATTATAAGTAACTAACGTATTATGTTGTTTATTATTATCAATAAATGTTGCATATTAAAAGGTAATAACAGTTGATAATACGATTAAATATTTAAGCAGTTATTAAGAGGTGTTGGATAAAATGTTATACTTCACACGTGGGCAAAAATGTATAACCCACTAGAGAAAATTATTTCACTCAGCCTTCGACCTCGTGAGTTAAGATTTCCCTCGTTGGTAATTTTTTACTTTTTACCCACTTGTAAAGTAAATAACTATTACACCTCAGACTGCCGAAAAAAAATCATTTTAATTTATGAATATTTTGTAGGAGACACCAATGAGCCTTATTAACGGTTGTCTAAATCGACTTACCTGGATTGGATATAATCCAAGGAACAAGACAAAACTAAGCTATGCAATAGGAATCTTTTTTATAGTGGCTCTTATAATCACTTCTATTCTCTCTAGTGTTTATATGCTCTTGAATTTATATTCTGATTCTAAAGTTATTATGATTGATTGTGTATTATTAATTGGATGTTGGCAAGTAAGTAATGCGATTGTGGTTCTGACACGTCAGGTTCATATTCAGGTAAGGGGATACCTACCAGGCTCGGATACGAGCTTCAATGCTGGCCCGGGAAAATAGTATCGGCCTCAGTGGCGGGATTTCACCAATTTTATTGGAGTCTTATTATCAACTTTAGGAGCTTATATTAAAAGAAGAAAATGCACCGCAGAAAGTTTTTGTATTAAAGGTCAAATTCCTTATAATTAAAAGTTACATTTTTTCTGTCTAATAAAATGTATCTTAAAATGGAACTTTTGAAAAAGAAAACTGGCGTGACTCTTTTAGTTAGAAAATATAAGGAAAAATCCTGCCACTGACCGCCCTCAACCAAAGTTAATCCCCATTTGAAAATTGATAATTTTATATTAGGTTTAAACATATTAACAATTGATCTTTTTAATTTGGGCAAATTATTGTTGCATAAGGATTAATCTAAAATTTTAATTTAGATTTAGATTTCACGTCGATTGATGAAATTTGCGCAGCTTGAATCATTTGCCAATGACACATTCAAAAAATATAATGTGGCCAGCACAAAACCTCTCGCCATACCCTACTCTTTTTACTACTATACAAATCAAGATACAAATATATGTACACTTAGGTACTAACAAAAATATATTTTAGTCATTTAGTCAACTGTAGAAATGTACAAAATATATATATATATATATATATATATATATATATATATATATATATATATATATACAGGGTGTTCATTTTAAGTGGCGCACCATTGCTATCTCGAGAAGTATAAGAGCTACAAAGTTGGTTAAATTGCAAACAATTTCTATTTTATATGACTACTTTCATGAACGAAATAAAAAAAATTTAGACCAGTGGTTCTCAAACTACGGGGTGCAACTTTCTTATTTCAAATGGGGACATTTTTTTTATTCGCTTATTCGATTCAGTATTTTTTTAAAATTTAATTAAAATCTGATTGTTAGTTAGTGTTATGGAAGAAAACAATTGAATATTTGTTTCATATTAATTGTTATTTGATAATGAAAAAGATTCTTTGATTTTAATCAAGAGATCAGGACCTCTACTGAGTGTATGAGTTCAAGGTACTAAGTACTCAGTAGGGTATAAGGTGGCGGTAACTACGGACACGTGTTTCGACCTTATTTGGTCTGATCAGTGTAGTATACTAGAATCTTTTCCACTAACAATTAATATGAAACAAAATATTCAATTGTTTTCTTCCATAACACTAACTAACAATCAGATTTTAATTAAATTATTATAATTTTCAATAGCGTTTTTCATATGTTTTTGGTATGCCAGAGTATAAAACTAATATCTCGTTGAATTCAGAAAAAAATACTGAATCGAATAAGCAAATAAAAAAAATATGTCCCCATTTGAAATAAGAAAGTTGCACCTGGTAGTTTGAGAACCACTGGTCTAAATATTTTTTTATTTCGTTCATTAAAGTAGTCATATAAAATAGAAATTGTTTGTTAATTTAACCAACTTCGTAGCTCTTATAGTTCTTGAGTTAGCAATGGTGCGCCACTTAAAATGAACACCCTGTATATATTGCGAAAAATTAAATAATTATCAAAATATTTAAGAAAAGTACTACTTCCGGTTTTGGGGATTTTTTATGAAGATTTTTATCTTAAACTTTTGTCTTCAATAATGTTTGATCGTCTTTTGAATTCTTGCATTGTACGAGGAGATATTATTAAATATTAGTACAAGAGTTAATATTGAAGGTAATTTTAATTAAAGTAGGTTTTAGCTTGTCTCGGTTGGCAGAGTATATTTTACTTACTGTGTGTGCACCTATAATGTGCGCTGATGTTAAAACCAGTGACCATCAAAATTGGGAACCATGCCAAATAAAGCAGAAAATAGTTTAGAAGCAAAAAATTGTGCTAAATGTGATTAAGAATTTGATGAAGATAAAATAATTGGATGTGATGGTAACTGTAATAAGTGGTTTCACATTAAATGTGTGGGTATTAAGGATAAAAATTTTGATGTAATTGATGCATATATGTCGGAGTGAAATGGTATTGTAACGTTTGCACTTTAATATGAACAAATGTATTGATGAGATTCAAAATTTAAAGAATTTAGTAACTAAATTAGTTAACAAAAATGAAATTTAACAAATATCGCTCAGTAAAAAACTATTTTCTGAAGTTACTAATAAGCTCTCTATTATTATTAAGCCTAAAGTAAACCAAAAGAGCACGAAAATCAGGGATGATTTAAAACAAAATATTAGTCCACCACAATTATCCGTAGGAATAATGGGAATTAACAATGTTATAGATAGTGGTATTGCCATCCGTTGTGAGAAACAAGAAGATGTGAAGAAATTAGAAGGCGAAGTGTCTAAGAAATTAGGTGCGAAATATGAAGTCTCGTTAAGTACGTTAAAAATACTTTGTTTAAATTGAAATTACAAAATATTTTTGAAACCAAAATGAAAATATTTCTGATTCATCACATTATTGTCAAAAAATATAGGTACGAAAGATCACATAAATATAATGCAATAATTGAAACTGATGGAGAAGGAGAAACTTTCCAAAAAATTATGAGAGACGGTAAATTAAATGTTGGTTGGTCCGGTATATGAAGAGTACAATGTTTTTACATGTTTTAATTGCAAGGGATACAATCAAAAAACAAATGAGTACAAAAATAAGGAAGCGTGTCCAAAATGTGCTGATGTCTGATGAACATAAATTTAAAGACTGTAACTCAAAAGTTTACAAATGTGTTAACTGCATCTATGCAAATAATAAATTTAATTTGAAATTTGATACATGTCACTCAGCATTAGATATGAAATGTCCAGTATATTTTCATATTTCAACACCACAACTGCGAATGCCATCGCACGCACGCACACACGCACGCGCGCGTACACACATACGCCTACACATGCACACACATACATACTAGCCCAGTCAATTTATACATTCGACCTTGCAAAAGGTCATGTAGTTCGAATTTTTAAATATGTTGTTAGGACCCATGTTAATAGTAAGAAACCAAATTTGCAGCTTCGAGAGACCTGTGCGACCTGCGTAACATGTAAAAATTCTGCAAAATTTTCGGAATTTTTTCATTTGTTGCCTAATAACTCGTAAACTATGCGTTTTCGATATATAGTCGATCATATCATTTTTAAAGTACATTAAATTTGCAACAATTTATGCAGCTCTATACCTCTAATAGTTTCCGAGATATGGCACTTTAAAATATTTAAGTTGAATTTTTTTTGCTTTTTTCGTAATTTTTGTGTTTAATTAACTGTAATTTCTGAACGAATAAAAATATTATTTTGCGGTTTCTTTCATTAAATTTTACGAACATTTCTCTATAAAATACATTATTTTAAAAACCAAAATATCAATTTTTTTTCGAGAGAATTATTCAAATTTTTCATATTTATTATAAAAACATTTAATATTTTGGCGCAATGAACACCCTAAAAAAAATTTGCAATAATGTATTTTATAGAGAAATGATCGTAGAATTTAATAAAAGAAACCGGAAGTCGATAACTTTATCCGTTCAGAAATTATAGCTCATTAAACACAATATATATAAAACAAATTAGAAATCTCTTTACATTCTCTCGGAAAAACATTTGATATTTTGGCTTAATGAACACCCTAAAATCTTTTTAGAATAATGTATCTTATGGAGAAATGGTCGTAGAATTTAATAAAAACAACCGGAAGTCAATATTTTTATCCGTTCAGAAGTTATAGCTCATTGAATACAATAAATATTAAAAATTTAAAAATTTCTCGATTTTCTCTCGGAAAAACATTTGATATTTTGGCTTAATGAATACCCAAAAAATATTTTAAAATACTGCATCTTATGAAAAAATGTTCGTAGAATAGAATGCAAGAAACCGGAAGTCGATAACTTTATCCGTTCAGAAGTTACAGCTCATTAAACACAATATAATTTATAAATACAAAATATTTGAATACTTTCCTCGAAAAAAAAATTTATATTTTGGCTTAATGAACGTCCTAAAAAGTTTTTAAAATGACGTATTTTATAGAGAAATGTTCGTAAAATGTAATGAAAGAAACCGGAAGACAATATTTTTATTCATTCAGAAGTTACAGTTAATTAAACACAAAAATAACGAAAAAAGCTAAAATTTCTCAACTTTAATTTTTTTCAAAAAATTGCTAATTTTAGAAGTGCCGTATCTCTGCAACTATTAGACGTACAGAGCTGCGGTTGGGCTTAAATTGTTACAAATTTAATGTACTTTAAAAATAATACGATCGACTATATATCGAAAACATAGTTTACGAGTTATTAGGCAACAACTGAAAAAATTCCGAAAATTTTGCAGGTTTTTACGTATTACGCAGGTCGCACAGGTCTTTCGAAGCTGCAAATTTGGTTTCTTACTGTTAACATGGGTCCTAACAACATATTAAAAAATTAGAATTACATGACCTTTTGCAAGGTCGAACTCTGTTTTGTGTATAAATTGACGGCTATACGTACTTAAACTCAGTCACAAGACGCGTAGCACCTTGAAAAAGGGTGGCATAAACCCTTTTTCCCCGTTTTTAAACCACTTCCGGTGAAAGTTTTGGCCCATTTTGAAAAAAAAATTTGTCTTTGGGTCGAAAAAAATATTTTTTCTTCATAAAATAACATTTGAACCACATCAGACCACCCCGGTGAAAGTTTTGGCCCATTTTGAAAAAAAAATTTGTCTTTGGGTCGAAAAAAATATTTTTTCTTCATAAAATAACATTTGAATAACGTCTTGTGACTGAGTTTAAGTACGTATAGCCGTCAATTTATACACAAAACAGAGTTCGACCTTGCAAAAGGTCATGTAACGCTAATTTCACTTTCTAGCAGTTTACATTAAAATAGTAATATTTCTATTGGTTTCTGCAAATTTTCCAATGCGGGGATTTTTGGGGACTTTGTTTCCGGTGATAGTGCACTGTCTTAGGAACCGAAATCAGTCATCAGATGTTATGAATTAATTTTTCTGATCGTAAAAGCTATAATTCCTGGACTATTTCTGAGACACGGACAACGAGTGATATTTTGGGCAGTGAACTATGTATTCCAAACTATAATATTAATCGATGTAATTCAGATAATAGACGGACTGGTTAGTCCATTTGCTGAGCATACTTCTGTGTGTCATACATTTACCAGAGAAGCACTCATGGGGAAGTTGTTACTAATGGTCTAGTGGTTAAAAAAAATTGGTTGCTTGTCCGGATGAGTGGCAGTTTTGGCAATATTTTTGAAAAATGCCCTACTTTTTTAGTTTTTTGCAATTAACACGTAAACGGTTAATATTACGACAAGTCTATTTACAAAATTGTAGAGCATAAAATTCTCTACAACATAGGTACAAAAAACTTCCATATAAATAATACAGTTTTGAAGAAAATCAACAAAATGTGTTTTTAAAAAGCACTCTTTTTATATTCAGTTATTATTTTGTTTCTTTTCACACAAAAACAGCTGCCATTTGTTAACGGGTTGAAATATTGACTTCCGGTTTTTTGCATTCGATTCCTGGAATGTTTCTCTATAAGAAACAAATTCGCAAAATTTTTGTGACTCTTATTTATCTACCGTGTAAACTTATTCTACGAGAAAAAATAAGACATTTTTTAAAATTTCTATTAAACGTTGGGTTAAATCAACTATAACTTCTGATCGATTAGTAATATCGAAACCCGGTTTTCGGCATTTGATTTGTCAATCATTTTTCTATAAGATACAGTATTTAGTATAAGTTATAGGAGAGGGTTTATTTTGAGATTTTCTCTGAGAGAAAAAAACATTTTAGTAATTTCTTGAAATTTTTGTGTTTAATCTGCTCGAATATCTATCCGGATTGAAATATGGGTTACCGGTGTCCAGAATCGGATTTTTTAAGCATTTCTTTATTGGGGAGATTATATTGAAAATCGTAGGGCCGTGGATAAATGCTATTTTGTTAACAAAGTGATATTTTCGGGGGTAATATAACTAGTGCTATGATTATCATCGGTGATAGCATGAGTTAGTCGATAAAAATTGACCGAGTGCGCAGCACGAGTTCAATTTTCTGAAGACTAATGAATGCTATCACCTATGATTAATCATAGCCCGAGTTATATTTGGGGAGAATATATAATGAATGAGTCCAAAATGTTTGGTTATATTTTTTCAATAGCTATCAAAAACGTTTTAAATTCTGTTTACCTTTCTCAATTTTGTCTTCACTGACATTTCCCCACCGAATACAATCAATTTCATTCAATTTAAGTCTTATTTTTGACAAACAGCAATATTTAAATATGGAACTGACAGTAGGAAATTAATTGACAGAAACAGTTGACATGTAACAGCGGTGATAAAAATATCATCGATTTGATAGCCTCTTACTGCCCTATTTTAGCCAATCAAATTAGTCAAATATGTGTCACGTGACACATGAATTATATTATATTCTTCAAAACTTGTACTAGATATTCTTCTGCTTCTTATCACTTTCCTTTAAAGTTTTAAATGAGTGATATCACACTATATTATATGTAAATAGTAATAGTAATACTAATAGCTTTTTTCGCCAACCGGACGTATTTGATGCAATTATGTCATTGTTTTTTGTAAAAACAGGCCATTTGGGGATTGTTTATGATCACCATAGCAATTGTACCGAAAAGTAATCTATTCTTCCTAATACAAAAAACATTGTTGTTGTCATGGTTATACATTTTAATTTTAATTGTTGCGTAATATGAGGATATGTCAATTTAAATGAAATTACATCTACAAGCGGCTAGCGAAAAAATATTATGTTTCATTCATACAAAAAATGCTTGTTTGAGACTCGTAAGATCGCCGAACTCCGCTGCGCGTCGTCCGGCAACCGTCTTACTCGTCCCAAAATCATGCATTTTTTGTATTAATGAAACAAATAACTATATTCACATGATATAGTTAATAAGAAATGCAATTCCATTATAATGAGTTCAATGTATTTCATTGAGTTAATATTTTTTATTAAAATACTGTTTAAACTCGGTTTAAACATGTTGTTAATAGCACTTTCAAATGAATTCAGATGATATTTCACATGTCTGTTTCTGTTTACATACTTCATAAATATAATTTTCCAATAATTTTCTGTGACATGCAGGAACAATATTAATAAAATATCATTTATCCACGGCCCTAAGATTTTCACTTGTAATATCACATGTGCATTCATTCTTTCCGGAAATTTTTTTGAGTGCTTTCCAACAACGTCTTAATTAGCTGTAGTGGTACACGAGAGCTAATTACGTTGTTGGAATGCACGATAAAAAATTTCCTGGGCATGAATGAATGCACAAGTGCATATTCGGTAAGAAAACCGCAATGACACGACCGCTCTATTTTTGAATTCTTTTTATAATAGAAACTTAAAATATTTACTATATTTATATTTAACATTAATAAATATGTATTATTTATCTTATTATTTGCTTATTTACACTCAAAATGACAATTTAACCAATTTTTAATTGAATGTCAAAATGACAGATAACGAAAAAAAAACGAAAGTGCTGCCGTTGTCTGAGAGAAGTTCACTGCATACTCCTCGTCGGGCGACAAATCTACGGAATGCAGCCAGGAATGCTGCGGTTGTGAGATCGCTGACGACCTTTAGGTGGAGCGCCTTGGTGGATAGGCACACGAAGAGGGCGATAAGCCAGCGTGGAGTGCTGCAGAATGAGCAAACTGGATATAAAGCTGGCTTAGCTTTGAAGTCTTCGGCAGAAGCGGAGGATGCTTCTGCGTCGGTGTGAGGTTGGCGTTGTCGAGGCGTCCGCACACGCGCAGTACGCCAGTTTGTCCAGGAACGGATGTAGGCACGCAAGAGGGGAAGACCTCGAGATTGGTTGAGAATTTTCCAATCTCTCGATTTCTCTAGCGAATGGCGTCTTCTGGGCGCTCCGAATCATGCGCATCCTTGCGTCAGTCAGTTCTAGCGATGTCAGGAATGTGGAATTACGGTGTTGGTCCTGGTTCTCCAGGTCTGCGAGGCTGGAAATCTTCTTGCTCTTGTCGCAGTAACGGATGAATCGCATGCAGTACACGGTCACGCGCACCGTGCGCGTCAAGGATGAATATCGTGAAAGCAGTTCACACTCTGCTTCCTCGACTTGAGCTGGCATGGCGAAGGCTTTCTGTGGAGCCTCTTCACCGGGCGCCTCGAGCAGATTGTGAGATGGAGATGGCCACTTCTGTCTTGGCTCAGACAGCCAAGGCGGTCCTAGCCACCAGACCCGTGTTGTGGCGAGTGTTTGGGGGCTGGAGCCGCGGGATGCGATGTCTGCCGGATTGTCCGAACTCGATATGTGTCTCCAAGTGAGTTCGGGCAGAGAAGACTGGATAAATGACGTCCGATTTGCGACGAACGTCTTCCATCTGCTGGGATGGCTTTGGATCCAGGAGAGCATGACCGTGCAGTCTGACCAGCCGTACATCGGCAGACTGGCTAAGCGGTAGGATTCGCGAACGTACAGCAACAGTCGGACGAGCAACTGAGCGGCGCAGAGCTCCAAGCGTGGCACCGAGACCGTCTTCACAGGGGCGGTCTTGGTTTTTGCTGCGAGGATGGCGGTGTGGAAAGTGCCATCTGGATTGGTGGTGCGGAGGTAGACGACGCCGGCATATGCTCTAGTGGACGCGTCAGCGAAGCCATAGATTTCAGCGCTGGCGTCGTTTGGAGTAAGCTGTGTCCAACGGGGAATTCGGATGTCTCTGAGGCTGCTGAGGCCGCATTGGAATGCGGACCACCGTTCCTCAAGAGCTGAGCTGAGTGGTTCATCCCACTCGCATTTTGTGAGCCAGAGATCTTGTAGCAAGACCTTCGCAACGATCGTGACAGGTGCAATCCAGCCTAGCGAGTCGAATAACTGAGAGACTATGGAGAGGACGACTCGTTTGGTTGCTGGAGCTGCTGCAGTGCTGGTTGACAGCCGCTCCTGGAAGTAGAACTCGTCAGATCTCGGATTCCAGTGAATATCAAGCATCTTTGTGGCTTCTGCGAGCTCTACGTTGGCTGCTGAGTTCGCTGTGCCAGGATTAGCCTCCAGCAGCTTTGGTCGGTTGGCTGACCATTTGCTGAGGCTGAATTGGCCGGTTGCCAGGATGTGGATCAGCTCATCACGGCGGGTGATGGATTCCTGCAGAGAATCAGCGCCTGTGAGGATGTTATCGACGTAGGAGTCTCTGATGAGGCACTCTGCGCCCTTTGGAAACTGGTTTTGCTCGAGATGCCCGATTTCACGTAGCACGCGAAGCGCTAGGTAGGGTGCGCAGGCTGTACCGTACGTAACGGTGGACAGCTTGAAGTCCTGGACGGCCTCATCGGGATTGGAGCGCCAAACTATGCGCTGAAGGTCGTGGTCATCAGGATGAACCAGGATCTGGCGGAACATCTTCACAATGTCTGCGCATACGACGATACGGTGATGACGCCAATTCATTATAACTATCCCCAGGTCGTTTTGGAGTGCGGGACCTGGATGCAAGTGCTGGTTGAGGGACATTCCTCGGTCGGTGAGGCAAGACGCATCAAACACAATGCGTAGCTTGGCCCCGGACGGGCCTGGTTGCAGGACGGCGTGATGTGGGAGGTACCAGACTGGTCCCCTAGGGCTCTCCTCGGTTCGCTGCATGTGCCCCAGCGTCTCGTACTCGTTCATGAAGTGGCGGTACTTCTCGCTGGTCGCTAAATCTCTTGACAGACGACGCTCAAGCGAGAATAGGGAACTCACCGCTTGCTGGCGGTTGTCACCGGATGTGACATCAGATTTGAGCGGGAGTCGAACCACGAAGCGTCCGCTGACGTCTCGCTGTTAGGTGGATGCGAAAAACTCTTCGCACTCGTGCTCTTTGGGAGAGAGCTCTGGTGGTTTTGAGAATACCTCCTCGAATTCCCAAAATCTTCGGAGGCTGCGGACAATGTCGTCTTCAACACGGCAGTGGTTTGTGGATACGGAGGTGGACGCTGCTCCGGTGACGGTGCCGGAAAGCATCCAGCCGAGTGCCGTGTTCATGGCTACGACGTTGGTGTTCGGCACTGGGTAGACACCTGGACGGAGGAGAGAGCTGATGATGTCAGCTCCCAGGATCAGGCCGGTTTTCTGGTTGCGGTAGTAGTCTGGATCGACTAGCTGGATATGCGACAGCAGTCGCGGGTCCAATGGGCAGACTGCACGTTGCGCAGAGTGCGCTGTCAGTCTTGGAAGGACGAAGGCGGAGACGTGGTGCAGGGCACCTGGATCGAATCTGGATGAGAATTCCACCTCTGCCCGTGATGTAGCGGATGCTGAGTGCGAGGCTCCCACGCCGACCACATTGACTGGCGAGCGTCGTTTGATGAGCCCCAGACTCTCAACGATGTCTTCAGACACGAAGGATACTTCAGAGCCCGTGTCAAGGAGTGCGCGTGTCTGAACGCACTGTCCTCCAGGTGAATGGATTGTGACCATTGCCGTGGTCAGGAGTGCTGTTATGCGTGGTGTAGCAACACGCGCAGAGCTGCTTGCGACTGTGGAGTCACTTGGATGCGGATTGTTGTCCTGGACGCGTTCTGGGACGCTGGTGGACGTCTGCGGAAACTTGAATGGAAAGGCGTCGTGCAACAGCGTATTATGTGACTGCTGGCACTTGGAGCAAGTCCTGGTTGACTTGCAGTCGGTGCGCTGGTGGCTGCCAAGGCAGTTGAAGCATATCTTCAACCTCTTGGCTTCGGACAGCCGGTCTAGCGGGGCTCTCGCACGCAACGAGGCGCAGGAGAAATTGGAATGCTGATCGCTGCAGAAAACACAGACTTGTTTTCTTGGACTCACCGTAGCCTGGTGAGAGCGGTTTGAACTGCTTGAAAGTCGGCAGCGCCGGCCGGTACTCAGAATTGGATAGACTTTGTGCGGCGTCATGGGAGGTTAGGTGCATCTCCCATTCTCGACGGGATACGGCATCGAGACGGCGGTGTAGCATGAAGACGATCAAATCGTCCCATTGGTTCACTGGGCGATTCAGCTGGCGAAGAGATCGGATTTCTTCTCTTGCTCGGTCGATGAGGGCGCGTATCTCGCGCGCGGACTCCTTCAGGACCTGGGGCAGGTCGAACAGCGCTGACAAGTGCGCGTGCACGAGGAGACGCTCGTTGGTGTAACGAGCACATATGGCGTCCCAGGCGCCTTTGAAGTTGGCTGCGATGGCGGGAATGTTTCTGACAAGAAGGGCGGCCTCGCCCTTTAGTGCACGCTTCAGGAACAGCAGTTTCTGCACGTCACAGACGTCGTGACGGTTGAGCACGAGCCCCTCGAATGCATAATGGTTCCCATTCCAGATAGGAGCCTGAGAACTCTGGCAGGTCGACCCTCGGCAACGGCGGCAAGGAATGACTCGGGCTTGGCACGTGGATGGCAGGCGCAATCTGGGCGGTTGGCTTTGGACGGAGAGACTCGAAGATGCCAACGCCAATGAGGTACTGGGTCCCGTCCTCGGAGAAGTGGTCATCTGTGAAGTATGCGTTGGTCTCTGCAGCCCTCACACTGCGCAAACTCTCATGGTTGGTGCTGTAGCTCTCCCACCAGGTGGCCAGGGTACTAATCGCGCTGTCAATCATTTTGTCTGTGGGTACAAATACCCCAGCGGTCACTTGGCCCTGGATCGCTAGCGGCATCTTCAGAAACCGCCCGGCGAGTTCCTTCTGGTGCTGAAGAAGTGCTGCGGCCATTGCCAGTGGAGATAAAACAGAATCCAGTATAATGACGATTACACAGTTGGCAACACTGCGGAGTGGAAGGAGAGCGGCGAACAGCTGACCAGTACGCCACGCGATGAATGCAGGCGCACGCAACGGCTAGTGGCGGGGATGACTCGGACAGCTGACAGTACGTCACGCGTGCGTGCAAAACAGCAAGTGGCGGGAACGAGTCGGACAGCTGACAGTACGTCACGCGTGCGCGCGCAACGGCGAATGGCGGACCCGTCTCTCGTGGTTCTGAAGTATGGCGACCATAAAGCTGTGCGAACGGATGTGCGCGGCGGACACAAGCACAGCACGTGTTGATGGTTTTAGAAACTGGCACTCAACACACGCGTAAAACACAAACACGTCGTTTTTACACAATGGAGACGGAATAAAAATGGATAGTTCACGTTGGAAATTAATCCGGCTCGAAGGACCAAAAATGTTGAGGAAATTGATGTTGGAAGGGTTGTAAATTAGAGCTGCAGTAACACACTTTATTTCAAACGCACAAACGACACGCACCTTTATTACTAATACACTTTATTACACACTAGACGCTCGGAACGCACAGGCTGAGCACACACGCGCTAAACTTGATAAATTATGGAGATTGGAACAAGACTAGACTACCTAGTTTGGAGAACGGAACAAGACTGGAAGATTGAGACTAGACTCTACGGACGTCGGAAGTAGACTGGGGTGATGGGAATGATGAGTGGAGTGAGATTGTAGATGTGTGTGTGGGGGTGAACAATGGAATAGTGACGTATGAAATGGAATTGGTAAACGGCGCGAACAGAAAAATGATTGACAAATCAAATGCCGATAACCGGGTATCGATATTACTAATCGATCAGAAGTTATAGTTCATTTAACCCAACGTTTATTAGAAATTTTAAAAAATTTCTTATTTTTTTTCGTAGAATAAGTTTACACGGCAGATAAATAAGAGTCACAAAATTTTTGCGAATTTATTTCTAGACAAACATTCCAGGAATAGAATGCAAACAACCGGAAGTCAATATTTCAACCCGTTAACAAATGGCACCTGTTTTTGTGAAAAGAAACAAAATTATAACTGAATATAAAAAGAGTGCTTTTTAAAAACACAGTTTGTTGATTTTCTCCAAAACTGTATTATTTATATGGAAGTTTTTGCACCTATGTAGAGAATTTTATGGTCTACAATTTTGTAATTAGACTTTTTGCGTAATATTAACCGTTTACGTGTTAATTGCAAAAAACTAAAAAAGTAGGGCATTTTTCAAAAATATTGCCAAAACTGCCACTCATCCGGACAAGCAACCAAATTTTTTAACCACTAGACCATTAGTAACAACTTCCCCATGGGTGCTTCTCTGGTAAATGTATGACACACAGAAGTATGCTCAGCGGTTGAATTAAAAAAGGTGTAAAGTTTTGTGTTAAAGGAAATAGTGCTACTGATTATTATCAATGGTGATATATCACTATACAAGTGGAAAAATATTTTATATTTGTACTTTATCGATCACCGAATAGTAGTACTGCAGAATTTCTCGAATTTATGGTGCGAAAATAATAGTGGCATTATGCCCTGTTCACACATGGACACATAGAAGACATACACACGCAACATTAAAAAAATACTGTGTATGTTGCTTCTGAAATAGAGGCGCCGCTATTTTGTGGCTCCTATGTAAGTAAAGATAAAATCAATTTTGAGTCTACAAACGTTCCACACGTTCTTCATATTGCTTTTGTTGCCTGTGTGTCGCATGTGTGTGTGTATCTTCTGTGTGTCCATGTCCATGTGTGAACAGGGCTTTTAAGATCACTAACAGGTGATTTCAATATTGACTGGTCGGCCTGTGGTTATTATTCAACCAAATTAAAACATTTAGTGCACATTTAACACACACGAATAGCTTCTGATACACAATCTTGAATTCACTTAATTATTACTAATAATTTTTGTGTACAATGTAGGTACTGTTAAGAGAACGCCAAAAATTACAGACCATGATATTCTAATCATTCATCTTCTACAAACAATGAAGGTAGTGGCTCAAAATAAAATTTGTAAAATTATTAATTATGAAATGTTGGAAGATTGCTTATTACAATGCGATTGGAAATATGATACGTCAGATGTTAATACGTGCTTTAATACATTTCATGATAATGTACTAAACGCTATAAAATGTAGCTTTACTTATAAAACTAAAACAGTTGGAACTATAAATAAGTTATAGCTAATCGCCTCGTGATTTAACATCACACATGTTTCATTACCTTGGTATATCAAATTTGTAACATTAATATCTATAAATATTGTCTACTCAAATAGAATTCCCCTAGACATAGGTGGGCAGACGTGAAGCGACGGCGTGTTCGCAGAAGTTGTAAAAATGTACTTCAAATATAGTCCAGCGGCTTACAGTAATATACACTGGCGGAAAAAAAAAATGAAACATTTTGAAATTCGTGAAATTTCGACCATTTTCAAACCGCCACAACTCGGCGTATTTTCAATCGATTTCGATGAATCTTTGTGGGCGAAAAACTTTGAAGTGTCTACTTTAAAGTCATGCCTGCGAATTTTAGCGCAACCCCTTCCGCCCCCCTCCAGCACCTCGGTGAAAAATAATAAATTTTTAATTTTAAAAATGTCCAACTTTGACGATGTGTATGGAGTTTACAAATTTTTTTTTTGACTTGATCCATCAAAAGGGCACTAAAATTCACTCAATTCCTTGTGCAGGACTCAAAGAACGAAGTTCCTACGATTATTTGGAACAAAGTTATGAATTTTTTTTAAAAAAGGGCATTTTTTGTTTTTTGCACATAACTCAGCGACTTTTCAACCAAATTAGACGATTCTTTCGGGGAAAAACCAAACTGTGGGTGTACTTTAAGGGGATAATCTGAGATTAGGATGATCTCTTTTCGTACCCTTTAAAACCCGAACAAAAAACACGTTTTTTCGCAAAAAAATTTGTCTTCTCGATCCACAGAAAAGGCATTGAAATTTGTTCAATTACCTGTGCAGGGCCCAAAGAACGAAGTTCCTACGACGATTTGGCACAAAGTTATGGTCGTTTGAAAAAAGTGCATTTTGTGGTTTTTTGACTCATAAATCGGCAGTTTTTTGACGATTTTTTTTTTCACGAATGAAATTTTCTTTCAAAATTTCTAATATTTTAGGCAATTTGAGTTATTCACACGAAATATCCAATTTCATTTTTAAAGAAGTAAGCAAATCTCACGAGTTTAAAGTTTAAGGAGACCTTCAATATCGAGAAAATTTAAACTTTGTTTAAACTCGTGAGATTTGTTTACTGCTTTAAAAATGAAATTGGATATTTCGTGTGAATAACTCAAATTGCCTAAAATATTAGAAATTTTGAAGAAAATTTCATTCGTGAAAAAAAAAATTCGCCAAAAAACTGCCGATTTATGAGTAAAAAAATCACAAAATGCACTTTTTTCAAATGCCCATAACTTTGTGCCAAATCGTCGTAAAAACTTCGTTTTTTGAGCCCAGCACAGGCAATTGAACAAGTTTCAATGCTTTTTCTGTGGATCGAGTGGACAAATTTTTTCCAACTCGGTACACATCGCCAGAGTTTTTTGCGAAAAATCGTGTTTTTTGTTTGGGTTTTAAAGGGTACGAAAAGAGATCATCCTAATCTGAGATTATCCCCTTAAAGTAAACCCACAATTTGGTTTTTCCCCGAAAGAATCGTCTAATTTGGTTGAAAAGTCGCTGAGTTATGTGCAAAAACCAAAAAATGCCCTTTTTTTAAAAAAAATTCATAACTTTGTTCCAAATCATCGTAGGAACTTCGTTTGAGTCCTGCACAGGGAATTGAGTGAATTTTAGTGCCCTTTTGATGGATCAAGTCAAAAATAAAATTTAACTCCATACACATCGTCAAAGTTGGACATTTTTAAAATTAAAATTTATTATTTTTCACCGGGCTGCTGGAGGGGGGCGGAAGGGGTTGCGCTAAAATTCGCAGGCATGACTTTAAAGGAGACACTTCAAAGTTTTTCGCCCACAAAGATTCATCGAAATCGATTGAAAATACGCCGAGTTATAGCGGTTTGAAAATGGTCGAAATTTCACGAATTTCAAAGTGTTTCATTTATAGTATATAATGTGAATTGTGCACTTCGAGCCAAAAGCAATTTTTTTTCTTATTTAACACACCTTATTGAGTATTTTAAGGGGTGGAGGCATCACCGGAAGTGTCCGTGTCAGCCGCCAATTTGAAAAAATTGGCCCCGTTTTTTGTTTTTCGCGTTTATCTTGCAAATGGTTTACATTACGAAGAAAACTGTTAAATGGAATTGTAGAGCACAAAATTCTCTACAAGATAAATTTATATAGATTTTTTTATAAATGGCACTGTTTGCTAGAAAATCAAGAAAATGAATTTTGCATATTTTCGAATTATTTATAGTCGTTATTTTGTCATAACACAGGAAAATGGCTGTAATATTTTATCGGATAAAGATATCGACTTCCGGTTTTAAGCATTCGATTTCTGAAACATTTTTCTATAAAAAACATAATTTTCTAAATTTTGGAGAATCTGGTGTAGCCGCAATTTAATTATATTCTACAAGAAAACAAAATAAATATTAGTCATTTTTGTGTTTATTCATCTGCCATTTCTGAACGGATAATACCGACTTCCGGTTTCCAGCATTCGATTTATCGAACTTTTTTCTTTTAGATGCATTATTTCAATCATTTAAGAGGGCCCATGTTGAGCCGAAATTTAAACAATTTAGATATATTTATTCATATTTTGAGTTTAATTAACCGTAGATTTCGAATGGATTAAAATATTATTGACTTCTGGCTTTCAGTTCTGAATAGAAACATGTTTGTGAAAACTTATACAGGAAACCGGAAGTGATATTTTAGTATGCTCTGAAATTACAGTTAATTATATAAAATAAATAAGAAACTCTAAATTATCTTGCAGTAAATCTGTGAAATATCACTTCCGGTTTTTGGTTTTAGTGTTTACATATATGTTTCTATTCAGAACTGAAAGCCAGAAGTAATTTTTTAATCCATTCGAAAACCACAGCTAATTAAACTCAAGATATGAATAAAAATGGAAATAAAGGTTAATAATAATAATAATGAATAAATATATCTACATTCTTTAAATTTCGGCTCAACAAGGCCCTCTTAAATTTTTGAAATAATTCATCTAAAAGAAAAAAGTTCGACAAAACCAATGCTGAAACCCGGCAGTCGGTATTATTATCCGTTTAGAAATGACAGATGAATAAACACAAAAATGACAATATTTATTTTGTTTTCTTGTAGAATATAATTAAATTGCGGCTACACCAGAGTCTCCAAAATTTTGAAAATTATGTTTTTTATTGAAAAATGTTTCAGAAATCGAATGCTTAAAACCGGAAGTCGATATCTTTATCCGATAAAATATTACAGCCATTATACTGTGTTATGACAAAAAAACGACTTTATAAATAATTTGAAAATATACAAAATTCATTTTCTTGATTTTGTAGCAAACAGTGCCATTTACAAAAAAATCTATATCAGTCTATCTTGTAGAGAATTTTGTGCTCTACAATTCCGTTTAACAGTTTTCTTCGTAATGTAAACCATTTGCAAGATAAACGCGAAAAACAAAAAACGGGGATAATTTTTTCAAAATGTCGGCTGACACGGACAGTTCCGGTGATGCCTCCACCCCTTAAAATACTCAATAAGGTATGGTAAATAAGAAAAAAATTGCTTTTGGCCCGAAGTGCACAATAATTTCACTAAGCCGCCGGACTAATAGTTTATTGTATTTTTTGAAGCTTAAAGAACAAATAAATATAATGTTGGTTTAATTCAAGTGTTTTAATGATAGCAATAAAAACATTACATATAGTATCTGTGATAGTAGTAATAAAAAGAGTACGATATGGCGCGAGGTCTTGTGCTGGCCACATCAGATTTTTCTATTTGAATAAAAACCAAGCGTAATCTAAGCGTAATGGGAGCTCTCAGGCGCTGGTGTTCCATGCACTTTTGGAACTACAATTACCTCCTCTGACCCCCTCATTGACCTACATTGATTTGAAATATAGAATGTCAGATTTCCAACCTCCTAAAATATACGATTGAAAATCATGCCGAACTGTTGTGTTTTAAGATGCATAAAATAAATTGCATAAAGTGTATTGGTCGTAATCAATTTCGTACTTTTTTCAAATTTGATGATCCTAAAATGTCTTGCGCAGTATCAAAATATCACATATTAGTAATTTTCCATAACAGTGTCTACACTGTAAATCTTCGAGATATAATATAGGTGGCACAAAACTGCCATCTAGAATAGTTTTGCGTGAAAGCTCCCTTTGAAGCTTTAAAATCATGAACAAGTAAAACAAACATAATTTTCTATTATTCTGCATAGTACTTAAGTGAATAATTCAGGCACGTTTATGAAGGGGTGAGCAGGGGAACTTTCAATCTCAGGGCATTTTGACCTTGGGTGAAAAAATTTCGCCTGTCGCGCATTTTATTACCAGCCCCATTTGATTTTTTAAATCTTTGAGCCCCTCCCGTCAAAAAATCCTAAATCCGCCCCTGGATATGTATGTGAGTGTCCATTTCCAATGTTAATTTATAACTGACCACTGGCAGAAGAGTTCTAATATTGTCTTGAAAAAAAAAACTATCATGTATTCAAATGTTTTAGGTAACAGCGAAGATTTTGACGTTATTCAATAATCAACGCGCTCTCGGCGAACTATTTGACATGGTGGCATATAAATTTTGGTCAATAGATATTTTACCACCTTCAGAACGATCAAAAATACAAAGTGTTTATGATACTTCAAGACTAGCAACAAGAAGCTACAATATTTGTATCTGGTTCACATTTGTTGGACATTTTATAACTGCTTATTTACGTGGAAAAGAAAGTATGTTTATTAATATCTGGATGCCTGACGTACTTAAAGAGTGGAACAGGTTAGTTACAGAAATTGAATCACAAGTTTTATTTCTATTTTTTCTTGTATACTCGTCGCTGAAGTAGTTAAATACTGATGAGCAGCGATAAATGTGTTTATATATTATTGAAATGACATTGTTCGAAAATCATGACCACCACCAGAGCTTGAACCCGGGACCATTACTTTGCCGGAGTAACCAACTGAGCTACACTAGTCCTGTTCAACTCTCGGTGGTATTCACGATTATCGAGTACTTATCACTGAGGTGATTTCAACAATGGAAATCAGTTGTGCGTCACGTCTGGATGCATCCCCACGATAAATAACCACCATTTAAACATCTTCATCATCATGTAAATCGAGGTTTTAAATATCGATTTGGAACTAAATTCTCGCCCATCCTGCAAAGTCTTGGTCCGCCCAAAAAATTTACAACATTTTAACCTTCCGCCATACAGACTTTTTTTACGTATTTATCAAATTCGTTTTCGGAGGGGAAAGTGGGTAAAAATATAAGGGGTATGCATGTACTCGTAGATTATATATAGATATGTTGAAAAACTAAAGATATGAGCCAAAAACTTGCAATTTCCTGTTAAATGTCAATGTGTGGCTACTGAAAATATCATTTTGAGAAACATTTCCTAATTTTGAACGCTTGTCTCTCGGTACCTATTGGGTCAAAAAATACTTTTGACCAGTGAAATTTGAAGAAAATTTGATTTTCTTTGAGTTATAGGCGAAAACCCGAGGTAATAAAGGTAATAAAAATCGTGTTATCCCCAAGTTAGCACAGGGCCCTCGAGGTCGACACCCCAGAGTACCCCTAAATGACGTGTCAAAATCTCATTAGGTTCGAAATAGTTTTCAGGTAAAAGTGCCTGCCGACTGGAGTAATACAAATCGTCGAGGGTCATTACAGGTTAAAATTATTTCTGTTACGCCCTGTATGTAATTTATAAATATAAGTATTATATTCGTTCATATTAAAATTTTCATTGATAGGTACCTAATTGGCAAATATTTATGACTAAACACTTAATGCAAATTGACATTATGATGTAAAGTGCCTTAACGAAATAATACATATCAAGAATTCATAACTTTACGTATTTTTTTGAATATTTCATAAAATTTATGTTAAAACGTATAAATTATAACACATAATTTTTCGTACTACATACATTTTGTAGATGTACAAAAATAAATACAATTTTCCATAATATTAAAAAATTTATATAAAATACTATGTTTATTTAAATAAATTATTGAATATTATACATATTTTCATAAATTTTACATAAAACTTGGATAATTACATGTGTTTATCAGTGGCGGTGCGAATTTTTTTTTTGGTTCAAGGTCAAATGCTTTAAACGCCTTTAAATACTTTGTATCATAATTTCAATGAAACGTTCTAAAATCAATAAAACAATAGAACTTTATTTCATTACTTAAATAAATAATTTTTTTGTGAATCAAGATAAAACGCTAATCGTAAAAACAGCAGATAATATTTTTTAAATTTTGTCCACAAAAAGTACATACATATTTAAATAAAGTAGGTAACAGAATAATAATAATAATATACTGCTATGATTTGTTGTATATATACTTGCCCTAAAAGGCCGATATATACAAAAATACCTGTAAAACAGAGAAATAAAAATGAATAATATAGAAAATAGAATAGAAAAAAACATTCAACAACACGCGACTAGCGTTCTGCGGCTCTTGGCAAAACAACATTCAAGCGTGAGGCGAACAAATTTTATCTGTTCTTGATTATTATGATTCTTATTCTGTCTATATATTAAATATTTATAATAAATATTTAATTGATATAATTTTATTTATTTGTTCATAATATATAGAAACGTTGAATAGTAGTTGAATGATGTCACTATTTATTATTTAAATATTGATAAAACTATTACAAGTTCTATTTGTTAGATTTTACATTTATTCTTATTGGTTATTCATAATTTTTATTAGAAACTATTAGTTTCAAAACATAACTAATTATAAAATAGCATTCACAACAATAAATAAGACAAGCAATCAACAACAAAGTAAAAATAAACTTTGTTTCTTCACGTGTATTTAGTTGTGTGCGCTAGGCTATGCGAGGCTGTGCGCTGTGTATGTGTGTGCCTTGCGCGAAGACAGACGATATTTCCCTAGCCTCTCTCAAGGACTCTCCACCGCATGAACATACGAGAATACACACACGTCACTCCGTCGCTCGGTCGCACTAACGATGAATGAAACCAACCGTTGCAGCAGCAGCCTCACTGTACACATTATTTATGATTCGCGCGAAAATAACACTATTTAAATACTTTTTTTGCATTATTGTGCAACAATAATTATTTTTAAATAAATATGTAGTCGATTTATAATAAAAAATAAATTAAATAAATAAAATTATAATAAAAATAAAAAATTTAAAATTACGAGATTGTAAAATAATACATAAAAATTATTTAACATTAGTAAATTAATATTAATTAACAGACATGCACATAATTAACAAATATTATGAAACATAAAAAATATAAGAGATAGACAGAATTGTTTCTCAGATTGATCTGATGGTAATCACCACGCATATTAGTATATTTATATTGAGTTAATCTAGGTTTTTTCATGTTTAATAACAATTTATTTTTTATACACCATTGTTCCACTGTACTAAGAACATTGATGATTTCATTTTGGATGGTAGGGAGACTTTTAGTAAGAACTAAGAAGTAGGTATGCATCGTCAGCGTACAATACACAGTTATTGTTGGGTAGTGATAAGTAAGGCTGCGCGATCATAGAAATTTGAAATCGATTTTCGATTATAAGATAAAATCTATTTGTCGCGATTGATCGATTTGATCGATCAGTCGTAAAAGATCGATTTTTAATGAAAATCGTAGATCGGTAAGATCGAAATTTTTAAAAGATCAAAAGATCGATTTTAATAAATAAACGAAAGATCGATTTTATTAAATTATCAAAAGATCGATTTCAATAAATAATCGAAAGATCGATTTTAATAAATAATCGAAAGATCGATTTTATAAAAAATGATCAAAAGATCGATTATATTATGATATAAGATCGATTTAATGGAAAATCCAATATAATTTGTTTCTGTAATATTTTAATTATATTTTACTTAGAAATCTACAACGAAAAAGTAGCTTATTATACATGGTTGTATTCAGAATTTTATGAAGAATCAAAATCTTAAAAAATATACAGGATGTTCCATTTAAAATAAGGAAGTTTATGTCACTTCCGGCTAAACAAGAAGTAATAAAAATTCATTATTTATGTAGTTTAATGCGCCTTTGAATGTAGTTTATAAACCTATAATATAAATGTAATTGACTTAATTTTTATTTGGGGGTGCGCCTGTTTCAAGAAACGCCCGGTATATATATATATATATATATATATATATATATATATATATATATATATATATATATATATATATATATATATATATATATTTTTTTTTTTTTTCTTTAAGGTAATCGTGACTGCAATTAGTTAAAGAAGTAACAGTAGTGGGTATATATATATATATATATATATATATATATATATATATATATATATATATATATATATATATATATATATATTGGTATCTGTTTTGTTTCATGAAATAGTGCGAAACAGTAGAAAAGCGACAACGAAACAAAAAATTTTATAAGTACTAATTTTTGTTACAAAAATATATTTACAAAAATAATAAAGAGTACCTACTTTATTATTTCAATCGATCGATTTTTTGCATCGATCTTTAAAAAATCTGATTTTATAAAAATCGATTATATTGAAATCGATTTTATAAAAATCTATCTTTTCGAATTTTCATAGATCGATTTTATAAGAGATCGATCTTTTAAGTAGATCGACTTTGCAATAAATCGATTTTTCGATCTTGTCAAAACTAAAGATCAAATCGATTTAAAAAAAAAGATCGATCAAGATCGATTTTTTTCGCAGCCCTAGTGATAAGGGTAGGTCGCTAATGTATAACAAAAATAATAGGGGCCAAGGACGGATCCTTGTGGCACCCCTGTTGTTACATTACCTGTATTTGAGTAGTAAGTACATACACACGTATTGACAGTTTGCACGATTTTGGTCTTTAGCACCCAGTTGGAAAGATAAAATTCAAACCACGAGTAAACGTTCCCTCTGATACTATATAGTTCTAGTTTATTAAGCAATATTTTGTGGTCGACAGTCGAAAACCTACGATAAGTCACATGATACACTAATCACATTTTTTAAATTATCGAGTTCATGTTGAATTTTAGTTATAAAATCATGCGCAGCAGTTGAAGTTGACTTGCCAGGTAAGAACACACACTGACTCGTCTTGAATAAGCAAATGTGGCATACATGGCATTAAGGCTCTACACTTGTTGAACGCAATATTGCTTCAACAGAATCAGAATTCAAGATTCTGGTTACATTGCTCAAAATAAAAATCTGAAATTTACCATAAGTAATTACGAAGCACTATTTTATTGAAAAATTCATACAATACATTGTTGCGACAACAATTAGAGAAAATAAGAATTAATTTATGTATTTTAATTTTACAAATGATGGCTTTATTATTGCATATTTATTAATTTTGTTTTAAATAGTCGATTCCTTGCATTGTTCGTGAGAGTGCTAAGAAAATATTTTTTTCAAAAAAATTACACATCTGACGAAAAAAAATAGTAAAAAATCGGCCAAATAGACTATTTTTACTAATTTATTACTAAAATACCATTAAGTATTTCAAAAATATAATTTCTTAGCACTCTAGAGTCATGTCAGTAAACCCTTCTACCGTTAGGTGTAGGGCAAACTTTGTCCACTGTTTCTTGTCTCTGACACATACTTTTGCTTCTTGTACTGTCGTTCCCTTCTTACTAAGTGTCTTTTGTACGATGTCGTCCCAGTCCGCCATTGGTCTGCCACGTCCTCTCTTTTGAATTATTTTTGCTGTCCAAACTTTCTTCACGGGCCTCTTGTCGTCCATCCTCAACAGGTGTCCCCACCAACTCAGTTGTCTCTGCTCTATAAACTCTTCTATCGGTTTCATTTTCAATTCTTCTCTTATATTAACGTTCCTTATTTTGTCCAGCATTGTTACTCCTTTGACTCTTCTCAGATATTTCATCTCTAATGCTTGTATTCTACTTTTAATTTTTCTTGTTGTGACCCACGTTTCGCAACCGTAGGTTAATATTGCTCTGTATATTGTTTTAAAGACCGTTATTTTTGTTTTCTGTGATATCTCTCTTTTACCTATAAAACTATTTTTCATCATATGGAACATTGTCGCTGTCTTATTTATTCTTCTGTTTATGTCTTCATCTTGCTTTCCAGTACTTTCTAGTAGTACTCCTAAATATTCAAACTTTTCTACCTGTTCTATGTTAGTGTTTTCTATTTTTATGTTCATATTTTGTCTTTCGTTGGCTATTGCCATCACTTTTGTCTTTTTAGCATTTATCTTCATTCCATATTTAATTAACGCATTGTTCCATACATTAAGGTTATGCTGCAAACTCGTTTCGCTACCGGCCATTATCACTACATCATCAGCAAAAGCACATTCTCCTATTTCAATCTTTTGTAGATTTCTGTAGCCTACCCTTAGTTTCTTCATTTCGGGTTTACATTCTTTAATAATTTCGTCCATAAATATTATAAAGAGCAATGGACTCATTACTCCACCTTGTCTTAGGCCGCCTTTAGTTTCGAATACGTCAGAGGTTCTATTTTTACTAATGACATAATTTAGGTTATTATTATATAGGCTCTTAATTGCGTTAATTAATTTCTTGTTAACGTTTCTTGTTTCTAGGCTATCCCATATTTGCTGTCTCTGTACTCTGTCAAACGCTTTTTCCAAATCTATAAATGCCATAAACGCTTTGTTCTTGCTTCTTAAGGTCTTTTGTATTATTTGTTTTAATGTGAATATATGGTCCTGTATACTTCTTCCCTTTCTGAATCCGCTTTGTTCTTCTTCTAATACTGGTTCTACTATTTTTCTCAATCTTTTTTCTAGTATTCTCTCATACACTTTCAGTGTTGTGCTTAGCAGCGAGATCCCTCGGTAATTATTACAATCTCTTGTGTCACCTTTTTTGTGTAATGGCATTATGACTGCTACTTCCCAGTCTTTAGGTATTTGTTCATATTTCCAAGCATTATTGAATATGTCTAATAATAGTATTATTCCTTCTCTGCCCATATATTTTAGCATCTCTCCACTTATTTTATCGTGTCCTGTTGCCTTCCCATTTTTAATCAGCTTTACCGCTTCGGATATCTCGTCCATTGTTATTTCGGTGTTTTCGTCTACAAGTACTTCTCTTATTCTTGTCATATTTGTGTCGTCTTCGGTTACGTTCAGGAGTTCTTGGAAGTATTCTCTCCATCGGTTCATAACTTGTTTTTCATCAGTTAGGAGTTTACCAGCTCTATCTTTTATTATGTCCATTTGTTTTCTTTCTTCTTTTCTTAGCGATTTCAGTGTTTTATAGAATAGTTTTTGGTTTTCTTTACTATTTCTCTCCATTTGATCACCGAACTTTTCCCAGCTTGTTTCTTTCGCTTTGTTGGTCATCTCTTTAACCTTTCTTCTCTCTTCCTTATATACATTATAATTATCTTGTGTTCTGTTACTTAAATACTTCTTCCATTTTTCTTTCTTTATTTTTATTGCTTGTTTTATTTCTTCATTCCACCAGGCTGTTTGTTTTTTGTTAGTTCTTATTTTTGTCGTTCCACACACTTTTCTTGCTGCATTCAGTAGCGTGGTTTTGAATAGTTGCCACTTCTGTTCGATGTCTGTGTTATCACTTATAGTAAGTATCTCCATTTGTTTTCTTACCTCTTCTTCGTATTGTTTTGCTACTAACTCCTCTTTTAACCTGTACGTTTTAATTATTTCAGATGCGTTCTCCTTTATTTCCCCTTTTTGTTTACTCATTTCTTCTTTATTGTAAGCTTTTTTTATTTTTGCTTCTATCAGGAAATGATCACTGTATATTTCAGGGCCTCTCTTTGCTCTTACATCAATTATACTTTTCCTATTTTTCCTCTCCACTAGTATGTAGTCTATTAATGATTTGTCTGCTGCATATGGTCCTTGTCTTGAATACATGTGGATTTCTTTGTGTTTATAAAACGTGTTAGTAACTATGAAGTCGTTCAGGATGCAGTAATCAATAAGCCTTGTTCCATTATTGTTTAGTCTTTCTTCTCCAAATTTACCTATTACATATGTTGATTCCTCTTCCCTTTTCCCAACTCTCGTTAAGTCATGTCTTAACTATGTATATATATATATATATATATAAAATATGAACAGTGTAGGTGTACTAATAAGAGCTAAGTTTGTAATATAGCAAGCTCCCTTTTTCACTATATTTTTGGCACAAAAAAAATAAAAAAATAACAATATAAGCTGATCATCGTTTGGAAATATTTAGACAGACCGAAAATAAAATGCACAGTTAAATTCAGATCTATAATATGGTTTCAGTTCAATAAATCATGTATTTATAATTATTTTTTTCAACAGACATTTTCTGGGACATATTTTATTCTACGTAGTACAAGCAGTATTATTTTACATAGAAGTTGTTCCCTGCTTAATTGTTCTGGACGGACTTTATATTGTGCTAATATCTTTAGTAATAGCTCAAATAAAGATATTAAAATGTCGTATTCTTGCTATTGATGGGACGAGATCTGCGAATGAAAACATGAAGGAGGTGGCCAAATGCGTTGAGCATCACAACTTGCTTTTTGAGTACGTATATACTTTGACACACTTTTTAAATGTTCGTGGCACCCACGTGACATCGTAACGTCGCAAATAATCATATGATTAAAATTTAATCGGTTTAAAAATGCAGATGCTGATTTATATAATTTTCCAATTGCTGCTATTATTTATATTTTATATTACTTCGGATAAATGTATATAATCTGAAAGGACCCCGCAGATTCCTTATGGGAATTGGCTCCCGGTCAAATCGGCAAAATTTTCAGTATGTTATAGTATTTGCCGTCCTGATCAAAAGTTCTCATGGGCACAAGGCCCAAAAATGCCTACATCTCGAGCGAGTTATATGGCTCGAAAGGGTAGTGGGTGAGTATTTCCGATTTTTATAAATCCCGCGAATTCACGTTCTCTAATCTGCAGTCTTGTTTATAATAATAATAATAATAATAATAATACTGAGAGCACGCCATATATGTAATAAACAGATAATAATAACACCAAGTATGGGATAGTGTAGCCACTGCGTGTTTGTCGTACGCCGACAAAGGCAAAGTACGAGTGAATCACCGCAAGAGGCGTGTGGGCCACCGCACCGCGCTCGAGACGTTGGAACCATGTGGACACAAGTCCCTGACTCGCGAAAACATACAGTCGGAGGTTCTTATGCATGTAAAAATGTTGTTATCAATCGCCTGTGTAGTCATTCGGACCCTGAATACTATTATTATAATACACTGTATCATGTATGATCAAACCTTTGTATGACGAAAAATAGAAGCGCTGCTATTTCCGTCATACACGTCATACCGAATAAGACGAAACTGTTTGTTACTCCAAATAATTGATATATTTTTCATATTATTTATATCATACAAGTGTTACATCCAGGCGAGAGATTTTCGTCAAACACGGCAATTTTCATCATACATAATACAAGTATTACAGGTGTGACATGGGCATAATGAAGGATGGAATATTCGGGAATGCAGTCAGTGAGTTTTATGTGAGTTTCTGCTTTACGAATTTGCTATTAACTTATGAGTTAAAAAATACTAGATGTTTTCTTAAAGAATTAATCTAGGATTATGCCCAGTTAAAATTTTGAAAAAATGTTTACAATGATTATACAAAAATAACGAAAAAGTGCATTTTAAGCAGTTTTATAACATTATATATCTTATGATACAGATATATATATATATATATATATATATATATATATATATATATATATATATATATATATATATATATATATATATATATATATATACAGATATATATATATATATATATATATATATATATATATATATATATATATATATATATATATATATATATATATATATATATATATATATATATATATATCTGTATATATATATATATATATATATATATATATATATATATATATATATATTAGAAAATGTAACGCGGCATAAGCTTAGATCCATTCTTCGTCTGTAAGCTGGATTTCGAAATTTGTATTTATCTTTAAAAATACGCTTGTAATCTACAAAGTACTAGACCGCTTTTACGTGTTTTTACGAAGGCTAGAATCAGTTTGCCATAGTATAGATGCGGCAGGGTACGGATAGAGGAGGGTGGGAGTGGGGATGATGTTAGCAACTTGGGTGAAGCCAGTGCGGAGTGAGGAAATTGTTTTCTAGTATTTTTTGCTCTGCTGTAATATCATATATTGTAATATTATTTTGCAACAATGGATGTAAATGTTGATGATTGGCGCCGGGGCAAAAAAACGAGATTGCGCACAAACAGTACCTTGGGGGCTTGTAGGCAGTAGATTCAACGGGGCCTCTTACATTGATATTGTTTTTCGTATGTTAGTACGTGCGTGTGTCAGTGTCAGTGTGCGCAAGCTCGAAGAGATTTTGTGACTATTTCACAGTTTATTTCCGCGTTTGTCTTTTCTTGTTGTTTTTTCCGTTCTTCTGCACCACTCTGATACCTCTTTTGAACCGATATAGAGAGACCGATATTTTTCCAGACATGTACGATATTGCCAAATTGTGTGATATCATAGTATAAGGCTCTGTCCACACGAGGATTCTATGAAGATTCTTTCAAAATTATAAATTTTGGAAAGAAAGAAATTCACGATTTTGATGCAATCAATAAATTAAAAATTAATCTTTTCCAAGACTCACTGAAGATTTAATTAAGCAGCACCGCGATTCTCACTTGAATTATATTTTCCCATATTCAAAATCTTGAAAAAATCTTCATAGAATCCTCGTGTGAACAGGGCCTGAGGACACAAAGTCTTAAAAGACCATGTGGTCAAAATAGTTCGAGAATATGGGAATGCCTTCAACACCCGAATTTAAAAAATCAACATATATTTACATCGACTTTTTTATACCCCGAATTTAGAAACACAGTCTTTTATTTTATCCGAACTTGCAAATCCCGAATTTATATTCGTGCCTGCTAACTTATTCACATCCCGATATTTCAATACCCGAATATAAATACTCAACTTATATTTACACCGACTTTTCATACCACGAATTTGCAAAACCCGAATTTATATACCCCGCCTGCTAACTTTATTCATGCCCCGAAATTTGTAAACACAACTCTATAATTTATCCGGATATGCAACACAAGAATTTATAAATACAGCTTATATTTGCTTAGACTTTTGCAAATCCCGAATTGTCATGCACCGACTTTGTCAAAAGCCGAAACGGCGGCAATTCAAATTTCACATGCATGTTGTCTATGGAGTGTGTGACCAAGTGAGGCTTGTTTTTTTAGTACATAACATTCTAAATAGATGGCGCCGTGTGTTGCCAATCAACTGTAATTTTAGGAAAGAATAATATATTATTTATAAATTATAAAGAATATAAAATGCAATATGGAAATATATGATAATGTACTGTCGATGTCAAAGTAGCTGTAATATTATTGAAATTTTTATTTTAACCGTGGAATAATTCCTTGGCCAGATAGCTCTGCGGACTTAGCTCCCCAAGATTTTTACTTGTGGTGTTATATTAAATCTAAAATTTATAGTTGTCAAGAAGAAAAAATGACAACCCTGTATGAACTGCTTTTAGATGCATTTTAAATGTTGCTAATAATGCTAGAATTGGATTTTACAATCGTTTAGGAAATTTGTTTATATATTTATTGTAAATTCTAGCTTTATAATTTATTTAACAATTAAAATAAATATGTTCCTGCTTTCTTTTCATAATAATTACTTTTTTACTATACTAACATTCAACATGCACTTTTAGATTTGATTATATTTTCTGTTATTAATTACTCTTTTTGTCAGACAAATTCACATTACTTCGTTTTGTATCAAAGATACCAGGCATGAAAGTTCGATTGTCATGTATGTTCCCTATGTTCGGATTTCACCTCCACCAACCTGTATAAAATAGTTATTTGTATGCTAAGAGCTGAAAGTAGCCTTTTGCAGACCGAGGCTAGAGATTATGGCACGAGCGCAGCGAGAGCTGCAACTAGTTGAGGTATGCAAAGATACTTTCAGCCAGATGTATACACAACATTTTTTCTACGATTTAAAATTTTTGTCATTTTTCATTTATATCATCATTATCTATGGAAACTAAAATTTTGAATGTAGGAAAACAATACAACAAACAAATATAAACAAACTTGACATTTATGAAAAAATTTGATTTTGATAAAGAATATTACGAACGATAATGGATATTGAAGACGATAATTTTGAATTTACACCACCTGACGTTGAAGATGCTGCCAATGCAGCTACATTGGAATTATTACCTACAAAATCAAGAGAGAGGTATGAATACGCTTATTCTGAACTTAACTGAAAAAGAAATTTTGGCATATTTATCTGAAAAATCGAAGACTTTGAAAGCTTCTACGCTGTGGTCGGAAAGCTACTGTAATTTTACATCACGATATATTGATATTAATAAGTTTAGTAAAGTAACAGCATTTTTGAAAAGAAAATCAGATGGTTATGTAGCCAAAAAATCAAAAACACTAACCAAGGACCAAATTGATAGATTTATACTGGAAGCTCCAAATAAATCTTATTTGATGACAAAAGTGGCTTTAATTCTTGGGATATCAGGAGCTCTACGCCGTGACGAATTGACAAAAATTACAATAGATGACATCGAGGATGCACACTCAGCTTTAATAGTAAAAGTACCAGATACAAAGACGAAAACGCCACGAACATTCACAGTTGTTGCAAATAAAAACTGTGTAATTAATTATCTAGATATCTACCTAGACTACTTGGCACTGCGACCTAAACATACGGAGCATCGACGCTTGTTTATATATTACAAAGATGGTAAATGTACCACACAAGTTGTAGGGCGAAACACATTTGGAAAGTTGCCTTGTATTATAGCAGAATATCTTGGCATATCAAATCCAAAATGTTATACAGGACACTGCTTTAGAAGGTCGTCTGCAACTCTACTTGCCGATGCAGGAGCCAATTTAACAACTGTTAAGAGACACGGAGGGTGGAAGTCTTCAACCGTTGCAGAGAGCTACATAGAAGATTCAGTTGAAAATAAATTAAAAGTTGCCAATAAAATTTTCTAACCATAATGAAATTGTAAATGTAAATAATCTTCAAACCATTAACAATAACGATATTGCAATCTCTACAGCATCTAATAACGGCTTTTCATCTCTCACAATAACTACTGGCAATAATTGTAATATAAATATAAATGTAACTAAATATTAATAAATTATTTATAATACTAAACACATTTTCATAAGCAGCGGGCTGAAAATACTTTCATACTGTCACTATTAGCAACGGTCTACAAAGAAGCATTGGTCTGCAATTATTGTTCATTTTCAAGTAACCAAGTGAAGTCTAAAAAGCCTACTTTTAATTCCGATCGTAGAAAAATTATATACCGTGAGTTTATTTTAACATGAAACATAGGACTCTGTATATCCATGGTTACGAATTTGACAGTGTCCTTTTAAAATGAAACATAGGGAGTCAAATAAACTGCATTATTTTATTTAAAGATTAAAGAAATTAACAAAATAATAAGAAAATTTACACAAATTAACAAGAAAATAAATAAATTACAATAAATATTGCCAATATCGCCATCTAATTGTCGATATTTTTGTCTTAGGATTCAGGCTTAAAGCATAGACTTTATTGATTTCTTTTTTGATTTTCGATATAACTACTAACCGAATTGCTTGTAAATTAATTATCGAATAAGGTTCTATGACGATGTTTCTTATGGTTATGGTAGCATGGTTGGTATCGAGTATCATATAAAACACAAAGTTCTATGGCTTCTATGTGACGACGTAGAACTAAGTGCAAAAACCTATTAATCCCAAATTTACAAATATTTGGGATTTTTGCTGTAAACTATAACACTGGGTATGCATATAACTTCGTTACTATGGATAGGATTTGCCTGATTCTTGCACCCAACAGTCAGCAATATATTAAAATGTACAAAAAAGGGCACTAGAATTAGGAAGCGTGTTTTTGTAACTTGTGTGAAAGTCGTCTCGTAATAAAGTCATAATTAAAAAGGTGTATTTTATTTGGTAAAGTAGTAGAAACACAACATATACATACATTGAACATTATACATAACCCAGTGTCAAAATGAAACATAGAAGCTTATAATTTTAAGACAGCAATTTGCTTTTGCTTAAAAAATATAATAACAGACACAACTGACATCCTAATGTAAGTCAGATTTTTTATTATTGTTTTTTAGTTTCATGACTTTTTTCTAATTTGAATTTTCGAATTTACGCGGGCTCATAAAATGATAGCTGTCAGACTTATCACAAATATACTTGTTCGTGTTAATAATTGCTCTTAATATTACCTAATTATTTAAAATTTTTGGAGCAATAATTTCTGATCGAAATTATATTATTTCTATACCTTTACCAGTTTACCATTGCTTTATAATAAAACATAAATAAAGTATTATATGTAGATATATTATTTTTATGCAACAATGCATTTCATATTATTTTTAAATAATATTTCATTATTTCCTAACATTACAGTTGATTGGCAACACACTGCGCCATCTAGTGAGAATGTTACGAGTATGTGCTAAAAAAACAAGCCTCACTTGGTCACACTCCATAGACAACATGCATGTGGAATTTGAATTGCCGCCGTTTCGGCTTTTGACAAAGTCGGTGCATGACAATTCGGGATTTGAAAAAGTCTGAGCAAATAAAAGATGTGTTTATAAATTCTTGTGTTGCATATTCGGATAAATTATAGAGTTGTGTTTACGAATTTCGGGGCATGAATAAAGTTAGCAGGCGGGGTATATAAATTCGGGTTTTGCAAATTCGTGGTATGAAAAGTCGATGTAAATATAAGTTGAGTATTTTTATTCGGGTGTTGAAATATCGGGATGTGAATAAGTTAGCAGGCACGAATATAAATTCGGGATTTGCAAGTTCGGATAAAATAAAAGACTGTGTTTCTAAATTCTGGTTATAAAAAGTCGATGTAAATATAAGTTGAGTTTAAAAAGTTCGGGATTTAAGATGCTACCCGAGAATATTTTAAGTAAAAATAATATTTCGATTTTTAAAAGTTTTTGGGAAAATTAGCATTTATAATCAAAAATTTTTAAAAATAATAAAATTTAAGACGAAAGCACGTTTTAAAGTTTAAAATGTGGCTTCGATTTAAAATTTAAACGAAGAGTTGTAAGAGACAGAAAAAAATGTCTCGAGGTCCCTATATGTCTCGGGGCCCCTAGGCAATAGAGTACTTGCAGGAGGCGTGGCCAATGTTTCGGATTTGGCGGGGTTCTGTTTGTGGACAATTGCTGTTCAGGTTAACATTGTGTCTTATGGCGGTTTTGGTTCTTATGAGTTATTTTTGTGTTTTTCCAGTATTAATTGCATGTTTCATTTATATTGTATACTTTTCAAGAAAGGTAAGTGTATATATAATATATTTGTATTAAATAAATACATATAAAACAAGCATATTTTAAATGAAACTTGTATTACTAACACATTAAATGTATAGGTTAAGTTGGTTTTGTATCATCAAGTGCATGGATTTTCACTAATTGTTAAATTAATAAACTTAAAACATTTCTTAATGTGTAAGGAAATATACAAAATATAACGGGTACCTATATTACAGTTTTATAAATTGTTTTTATTATGACAACAGTTCAATACCACACTTTTAACATACGATATTTTAAAAGTGCTTTATATTTAGGATAATTCTAAGTAACCAGTATAATATATGAACTTACCTTAATCAACTTCATACGTTTTCTTTTTTTAAAACAACGTAGAATGCGAATAAAAGATATTTTTACAAAAGTAAACATGAATACTCCATAAAACTCCATGTTAAAATTTTGTTGGGTTGTCCACAAACAGGTTCGCGCGCTTAGTTTTTGACTGTCACGTGACTGTTTGTGACTTTGTTGCAAGTACAGTCTGACCAGAGCTTGAAAGTTGACTTTTAAATCATTTTATGGATGTGGTTTCTTTTCAAAATTTGGCCTATAACTTAAAGAAAGAAATCTGACCTTTATGTATTGTGATCTAGAGGAGCAAAATTGTGAGAATCACTAAGATACGAAGGGTTCGTGCAGGTACCCATTCAAATAGTGGATTTAGAAATACCAGAAAAGCATTAATATATCTTTTTCAAAATAGATGGATCACTTTAGTACCTACAAATGCAAAATGCAACAATAACGAGACAGGGGTGCAATGAAAATTTTTCAAACAATTATTGAAGCAATCTAATATTGTAATTTCGTCAACAATAAACAATTAAAATTACATATTATTACAATCATAAACAATTTTTATACATCTATATCTAGATCATCGCTACAAGAATCGTCGGAATTTAAATTTATTATTAACGGATTTATTATTGTCCTACTTTCAGCACTTAAATATTCAAATTCTATTTCTTTTACATGTTTCACACAATAGAGTACTTGCAGGAGGCGTGGCCAATGTTTCGGATTTGGCGGGATTCTGTTTGTGGACAACTGCTGTTCAGGTTAACATTGTATCTTTGGCGATTTTGGTTCTTATGAGTTATTTTTGTGTTTTTCCAGCATTAATTGCATGTTTCAATTATATTCTATACTTTTCAAGAAAGGTAACTGTATGTAAAATATATTTGTATTAAATAAATACATATTAAACAAGCATATTTTAAATGAAACTTGTATTACTAACACATTAAGTTGGTTTTGTATCATCAAGTGCATGGATTTTCACTAATTGTTAAATTAATAAACTTAAAACATTTCTTAAAGTGTAAGAAAATATACAAAATATAACGGGTACCTATATTACAGTTTTATAAACTGTTTTTATTATGACAACAGTTCAATACCACAATTTTAACATACGATATTTTAAAAGTGCTTTATATTTGGGATAATTTTAAGTAACCAGTATAATATATGAACTTACCTTAATCAACTTCATACGTTTTCTTTTTTTAAAACAACGTAGAATGCGAATAAAAGATATTTTTACAAAAGTAAACATGAATACTCCATAAGACTCCATGTTAAAATTTTGTTGGGTTGTCCACAAACAGGTTCGCGCGCTTAGTTTTTGACTGTCACGTGACTGTTTGTGACCTTGTTGCAAGTACTCTATTCTTCGACGTTAATTCATCATTTTTTTCAGTTTCATCTTTTCTTAACAACACTGTCACTAAGTGAGGGTTATACACTCGAGAAAAATAAAAACGCACCACTTGAAAATGCACCAAAAATGACAAAATTTCAAAGTGCGATATCTCGGCTGCATTTCGACGAAATTGAATGAATCTTCGAGTTCTGAAAACGTTGAAGTCTTATCTTTAATGTGATTATAGCCGATGTTAAAAAAAAATCCACTCCACCCTCTCCCACCCCTCTAAGAAAAACGAATGTATCTGATGTCCAAAAAAGTCCAACTTTGGCAACTCATACGGACTGACAAAAAAATCGTGGACCTTATTGGCCAACAGGGTAATAAAGATCAGACTTTTCCTGCAAGGTCCGCAAAATGTCAAGTAATTACGACGATTTGGCGCGAAGTTATGAATTTTTGACAAAAAAGCGCCTTTTTCAGGTTTTTGGCCATAACTTGGCGAATTTTGCAAGAAAATCAATAAATTTTGGATTTCCGAGAACGTTGAAGGTTTCTCTATTCAGCCCTGTGAATTAATCTGCCGCCAAACCCGATCCACCCCCTGCCACTCCCGGATAAAAAAACATGTTTTTACTGAAAAATGTTCAACTGTAGCAACTTGTAGCGTGAGTAAAAAAAATCGTGGACCTTATTGCCCAACAGGACAATAAAGTTCAATCTTTTTCCTTCAATTTTCTCAAAATTTCAAGTACGTGCGATAATTTGACACGAAGTTATGAATTTTTGAAAAAAATTGGTATTTTTGTGCTTTTTGCCCATAATTTGTCCGATTTCGCACCAAATTCGTTTATTTCTTAAAACATCTAAAAAATAAAGGTGTTTAAAGAAATAAAAATTTTAAAGTCACTTTTAGATAATTGTTAATGAAATTCAGAAACCTCAAAAAGGCATTTTTTTTTCAAAAATTCATAACTTCGCGCCAAATCATCGTAGATCCTTGAAATTCTGTGGACCTTGAAGGAAAAAGTCTGATCTTTAATTGGCCAATAAGGTCCACGATTTTTTTGGCACTGCGTACGAGCTGCCAAAGTTGGACCTTTTTGGACATCAGGTACATTTTTTATCTAAGGGGGGTGGGAAGGGGTGGAGTGGATTTTTAGTCATATTGGATATCATCACATTAAAGATCAGACTTTTTCCTTCAAAGTCCACAAAATTTCAAGGACCTACTATGATTTGGCGCGAAGTTATGAATTTTTGAAAAAAAAGTGCCTTTTTGAGGTTTCTGAATTTCATTACCAATTATTTAAAAGTGACTTTAAAATTTTTATTTCTTTAAACACCTTTATTTTTTATTAAATTTGCAACAATTTAAGCCCAACCACAGCTCTGTACGTTCAATAGTTTTGGAGATATGGCACTTTCAAAATTAACAATTTTTTCCAAAAAATAAAAGTTGATTTTATTTGCTTTTTTCGTAATTTTTGTATTTAATTAACTTTAATTTCTGAACGAATAAAAATATTGTCTTCCGGTTTCTTTTATTAAATTTTACGAACATTTCTCTATAAAATTCATTATCTTGATTTTTTTAGGGCATTCATTAAGCCAAAATATCAATTTTTTTTTTCGAAAGAACTATTCAAATATTTTGTATTTATTGTGTTTAATGAGCTGTAACTTCTGAACGAATAAAGTTATCGACTTCCGGTTTGTTGCATTAAATTCAACGAACATTTCTCCATAAAATGCATTATTTTAAAATCTTTTTTGGGTATTCATTAAGCCAGAATATCATATGTTTTTCCGAAAGAAAATTTAGAATTTTTTAAATTTTTAATATTTATTGTGTTTAATGAACTGTAACTTCTGAACGAATAAAGCTATCGACTTCCGGTTTCTTGCATTAAATTCTACGAACATTTCTCCATAAGATGCATTATTTTAAAATCTTTTTTGGGTATTCATTAAGCCAGAATATCATATGTTTTTCCGAAAGAAAATTTAGAATTTTTTAAATTTTTAATATTTATTGTGTTTAATGAACTGTAACTTCTGAACGAATAAAGCTATCGACTTCCGGTTTCTTGCATTAAATTCTACGAACATTTCTCCATAAGATGCATTATTTTAAAATCTTTTTAGGGCGTTCATTAAGCCAAAATATAAAATGCTTTTCCGAGAGAAAGTAAAGAGATTTTTAATTTTTTTATATTTATTGTGTTTAATGAGCTATAACTTCTGAACGGAAGAAGTTATCGACTTCCGGTTTCTTTTATTAAATTCTAAGAACATTTCTCTATAAAATACATTGTTGTAATTTTTTTAGGTTGTTCATTGCGCCAAAATATCAAATGTTTTTGTAATAAATACGAAAAAATTGAATACTCCTCTCTCGAAAAAAATTGATATTTTGGCTTAATGAATGCCCTAAGAAAAAAAGATAATGAATTTTATAGAGAAATGTTCGTAAAATTTAATGAAAGAAACCGGAAGACAATATTCTTATTCGTTCAGAAATTACAGTTAATTAAATTAATTTTGGAAGTACCATACCTCGAAAACTATTGAACGTTGCGGTTGGGCTTAAATTGTTGCAAATTTAATAAGCTTTCATTTTATGCAAAAGTACTTTTTCACTGTAACGCACCGTTTATGAGTTATAAGCGAAAAACTGAAAAATTGAACATTTAAAGCTCCCCCCACCCTTCAGCGACATCGGAATTTGGAAGGACTTTATTTTTTCTTGTTCGGGGGACCCTCCCCTACACATTCCTGAAGAAATTGGAACTAGTATTTTTAGTTCCTCTGATTGCCCATTTTTGGTCTAGATTGACTGGACTATTAAGAAATAAACGAATTTGGTGCGAAATCGGACAAATTATGGGCGAAAACCACAAAAATACCAATTTTTTTTCAAAAATTCATAACTTCGTGCCAAATTATCGCACGTACTTGAAATTTTGAGAAAATTGAAGGAAAAAGATTGAACTTTATTGTCCTGTTGGGCAATAAGGTCTACGATTTTTTTAACTCACGCTACAAGTTGCTACAGTTGAACATTTTTCAGTAAAAAACATGTTTTTTTATCCGGGGGTGGCAGGGGGTGGATCGGGTTTGGCGGCAGATTAATTTACAGGGCCGAATAGAGAAACCTTCAACGTTCTCGGAAATCCAAAATTTATTGATTTTCTTGCAAAATTCGCCAAGTTATGGCCAAAAACCTGAAAAAGGCGCTTTTTTTTCAAAAATTCATAACTTCGCGCCAAATCGTCGTAATTACTTTAAATTTTGCGGACCTTTGCAGGAAAAGTCTGATCTTTATTACCCTGTTGGCCAATAAGGTCCACGATTTTTTGTCAGTCCGTATGAGTTGCCAAAGTTGGACTTTTTTGGACATCAGATACATTCGTTTTTATTAGTAGTCCGTGAGCCAGACAAAAATTCCATAATTTTTGGGGGGGGCAAAGTTTTACTTTAACCATAGTTTAATATGCATGTCTAGAGTATAAAACCGGTAGGTGGCACTTTCTATTTGGTAGCTTTTAAACATGGCGCCCAATTAAACATGGCGCCTGTAACCGAATAGTAAATCGGTGATATCTCCAGTACTACTCGAGATATTTTAATGAGCCAAACACCATTTTACAGCTTAATTAACGTTTAATATAATTTGTTATATAAAACTTTGGGGTATTTAGCATAGTTTCTCGTAAAAATGTAAAAAATCAAAATATAAAATAAATTTAAACTTGTATCTCTAAAAATATAAATCATACGAAAGACAATGTAGAATAACAAATTGTTGCAAATTTAATACATTTATTTATGTGTTTTTACATAATATTAACACAAAAGAGGATTTTTAATTAAATTTAAATAAGCATTTTAATCCTGAAAATTAAAAAAATATTCACGTCCTTAAAAATTGAATTTATGTCATAAAATATTATTCCATAGAGTGGATTAAAAAATATATATATTTCAATAACTTTAATTAGGTTAGGTATGTAAGAGAGAACAACGAACAATTTTATTACAATTGCTAAATCAACTACATATTTACAGGTAAACATTGAGTAAACATCTTGCACATATAAAAATTTTATTATCATTATCTGCCTAGAGGTTTCCCTTTAACCAACAATAATAAATGCATAATAAGAAAAAAAAACAGATCAATCGTCATCTGAATCTAAGTCATCAGTATTTAACTGATTTTCAAGTTCTTCAGAAAGATTAACCATATTTGAACAATTTAAAAGTTTGCATGCCGAAGTGCAATTCAAATTATTTTGTAAGCACGTAAAAGATTGTAAGGTACAAGATCGTGAACAATTACAAGCTAATAAACTTAGCACAATTAATAATGTATTCAAAAAATATATAAGAGATTTTGGAATATCAACGTACGATTAATTTAAATCTTCCGGTTTTGGTGGAAACTTCTTCTTTTTAACTTCATTTCTTACATCATTTCTTAGAAGCAAAGCTGTTTTTTGCAATAGGTATTCTGTATCATTTGTAGAATTTTTATCATTATCACGTTTTAATCGTATATAATCAGATGCAATTAAATCAATACTTAAATTATCAGGCCGAATGTATAATAGATGATCAACGATGAAAAATATCACAGAATCTTCGAATTCCGCTTCTATCCTGCGTCGTATTTTACTAAAAGTTGAATCAGTTATTTTATCTATGTTTTTTTAATGTCATATGTTCTATTAGAATTTGCTTTATTTCGCTCATAGATATAATACGCGGGTATGAAAATTTTTTACGAATAAAGTCGAATGTGATTTTAAAAGCTTCATGTTCAATGTCCAAATATGTATCTGATGTTAGCAATGGTTTTTCTGGCCTTTTACGTGTGTAATTTATGGTACAATATCTCGACATGTTAAAGATAAAATTCTATCATCAAGTCGTTCAGTTGCAATGGCTCGTAATTTATTATCAACCCTAAGTTCTCGTGCTTAGACTAAACATTCCCTTGTCTTGCTTTTATTTACGTATTTTGTTTCCTTTTCACAAAATATACAAACACGATCATAAACATGTGATTTATCTGAAGCTGATTTATTTCTAAAATAGTGTGTATTTAAACTAGAATCAGAAGTCTGTAAACAATCTTGAATATCAATATCTTCGTTGACTACGTTAAGTGATGGAAGTGATGGATTTTTTAGTAGTGAATTTAGCTCTACAAATTTTATGATAAAATATATTGGGCACTGTCAACTTATGTTCTTCTTCAAAGGTTGTAATTGGTGTAAAATTTCTTATAGAAGCAGCATCCAACAATAGTCCAGGGAATATACTATAAAAATGCCTCAAACTTCGGACAAACTGCAACAAAAGCTTTCTCGACGGAATCCAATACAGAAAAATGTGCTTTTTAATATATTAAAAGTTTCCGGAAATCACCGCACCGGAAGCCATTGAAATTTTGAAAAAATGAACACTATTTCTGGTTTTTTAAGTGTAACTCATCTTTAGCTTATCATATCATTACGAAAAAAACATTTATATGAGGTTATAGAGAACAAAATTCTCTATAAAAATGATGCATGCGATTTTTATGTCAGTTAACCTGTTTTCGAAAAAATAATAAAAATGCGTTTAGGAAATTTTCAGTAATTTAAATCAAGTGGTAATATTTTCTCTTGACACAATAATGATTGCCATATTTTAAAGGACAAAAATATCGCCATCCGGTTTTCAGCATATGATTTCTATAACAATTTTCTATAATACCCATTATTTTTATAATTTTTGAGGCTCTCAATTAATCACAAATTGGAAATTTTCTTAAAGTAAAATTAGATAAAATTTAGTAATTTTTGTGTTTATTCAGTTGTTATTTCGGGATGGCTTCAGATATTATCTTCCGGTTTTCTGTATTCAATTTTTCGAACATTCTTCTATTACATGCTTTTTTAAATTCACTCTTGGTTTAGTCTAGGCTTAAACATTTTCTTCAAGAGATAATGTAAATATTTCAATATTTTGAAAATTATTGTTTTTAATTAGCTGTCAATTCTACTAAGACAAGTACAAAAATAATATGATATTGTGTGCTTGTTTAAATTGTTTTATTTATATATAGAATTTGTTAATTTTTTCACTTATTACAATCAGTCAATCCAGTGTTTATAATAATAAATACACTTATGCGATAATGTATACAAAACCAGTCTAAATATGACCAAACAGTAGTCAACGTTGTAAGTAAACGAATAAATATTACAAAACTTATATAGGTACGTATGCTAAATTTTATATTAATCTTATAAAATTAAAGGTTATTAAATTTGCAACAATTTGTTATTCTACATTATTTTTTGTATGATTGATATTTTTGGAAATACAACAAAATATATTTTATATTTTTGTTTTTTTAATTTTTACATTAAACTATGCTAAATACAGGAAAGTTTTATATAACAAATTATATTAAACGTTAATTAAGCTGTAAAATGGTGTTTGGCTCATTAAAATATCTCGAGTAGTACTGGAGATATCACCGATTTACTATTCGTTACAGGCGCCATGTTTAATTGGGCGCCATTATTAAAAGCTACCACATAGAAAGTGCCACCTACCGATTTTATACTCTAGACATGCATGTTAAACTATGGGTAAAGTAAAACTTTGCCCCCCCCAAAAATTATGGAAATCGTTGAAATCGCTTCTTGGCTCACGGACTATAGAGGGGTGGGAGAGGGTGGAGTGGATTTTTTTTAACATTGGCTATAATCACATTAAAGATAAGACTTCAACGTTTTCAGAACTCGAAGATTCATTCAATTTCGTCGAAATGCAGCCGAGATATCGCACTTTGAAATTTTGTCATTTTTGGTGCATTTTCAAGTGGTGCGTTTTTATTTTCCTCGAGTGTATATTATGTTTTCTAACAGACTTTTTCAAAATACCCCAAACTAATTCAATCGGGCAGAATTTACAATAGTACGGAGGTAATCTCAAATCTGTATGCCACAACGATGCTGCGATGTTATCTACAATATATTTTTTAGTAAATATTTTTCATTGTATCGAGTATAAAAAAAATTATACTCAGAAATATATTCTAATTTTTTACACATACCTTTAATAAATTAGTTTAAAACCATTATTTGTCCATGTTCTTGTCAAAATGGTTTGAAAGAATTATATTCATTCTTGTCATTATCACTGGAAACTCACGGTTGCCACATTTTTAATATTTAAAAAAAACGCACACACAAACTATCGTTCTGCCCGAAACTTCGGAAATGATGATCGCGTGTTTAGTACTTCAGCTTTTAAACTATTTTGGTTGATATTTCTATGAACTAAATGTTTATTTCTACAAAAATAACGGTAATTCTAACCAAAGGATTAAATACCATTTAATACCATTATTATCGGTAAAAGTTAGAAACTTTTTAATACATCCCTGATAATCCTCGAAACTATCTGTAAAGTTTCCCAGTGGAATTAAGTACAATCATGCTAATGATATTCTTGGGTTTTCAAATTCACTATTTGAGTGGGTACCTGCACGAACCCTTCGTATCTTAGTGTTTCTCACAATTTTGCTACTCTAGATCACAATACATAAAGGTCAGATTTCTTTCAAATTTAAGTTATAGGCCAAATTTTGAAAAGAAACCACATCCATAAAATGATTTAAAAGTCAACTTTCAAGCTCTGGTCAGACTGTACTCTATTGCCTACTTTGCCTAATTGGTAATCCGGCACTGTTTACAAAGTTCACTTCGTGAACGCCAAATAGAAAATATTATTATAACGAGCGGCGCCTGGATGGCGGCGGCCAAGCGACCGGCACGGACCAGTTTGCATTGTCTAGCCGGCGCGCTATTGTGTTGATGGCGCAAGAGGGGGATGATTCATCGGGTCACGCGATACGGTAATAACATTTAATGACTTTCTGGAGGGAATCTATGGAATCTACCAGAATTACCGACTGTGGATATATAAACGCTACCCGAGCGGACGGTGAGTCAGTCTACTTTAGAATTGTGACATAAATAGAAGTCTACGTTTGAATGGTGACATAAATAGAACTAAATATTGATGTATTGTGAAATAAATAGTATTTAATGTTATTTACTGGTTAAATAAATAATTATAGTGTTAAGTGTGTAAATAAATATTCTTAGTGTATAATTAGTGCTTTAAGTTTAATTAATAGTGCGTGTTTATTTAATTATCAGTAACTTTTATGTTTTATTTTTCGTTATTAAACTTGTTACATAAATATTCGTGTTTTTCTGATTTTACACTTCACCTAAATAAATAAAACCGTTACAATTGGTGTCAGGTGTGGGTTTAATAAACTGTGAAGTGTAATAATTAATAATAAATAAAATGGCGACAAAGAAAGTTAAATTAAGTGACTTAAAAGTGGCTGAATTGAAGAAAGAACTAGAAGAACGGGATCTAGACACAGCGGGAGTCAAGATTGTACTTCAACAGCGTCTACGAAAAGCCCTAGAAGATGCTGGTGAAAATCCTGAGGAACTTGAAGTTGCGTGTAGCGTATCCGAACAACTGCAAGAAACTTCTAGAAATTTGAAAGAAGAAATAAGAGAAAGTTCTAGAAAGTGTGAAGAGAATTCCAGAATTTTGAAGGAAGAATTAGCCACAAGCTCTAAAATATTAGAAGAGAAATTAACAGAAAATTCTAGAACTTTGGAACAAAAATTAGAGGAGAGTTCTAGAAAATCAGAGGAAAGTTCTAGAATATTAAAAGAAGAATTGACGGAGAATTCTAGAACTTTAGAACAAAAATTAGAGGAGAGTTCTAGAAAATCAGAGGAAAGTTCTAGAATATTAGAAGAGAGAATAACCGAAACATCCAGAACTTTAAAAGAAGAATTGATGGAAAATTCTAGAGGCTTAGAAGAAAAATTCAAAGAAAAAATTATAGAAAATTCCAGAATTTTAGAAAAACAATTAGAAGAGAATTTGAAGAACTTGAAGCAAGAATATGACAAGAAGGTTGAACAATTAGAAGAAAATTTATCAAAAATTACTTCATCGTCGATGTCGACAACCGAAGCGGTCAAAGGAGACGGGGTCAAAATAGAAAATACCATCAAAACAGAACACAATTCGACATCTCACGTGAAAGCTCCAAAATATGACGTAAAATCAGCGTGGCCTAATTATTTGAGGCAATTTGAAATAGCTGCCAAAATAAATGGTTGGTCGTCAGAGGAAAAGGCTAGTAATCTGGTCCTTGCCTTACAAGGAGAAGCCCTCAATATTATTCAAACGGTCAAACCATAAGAGCAAGAAGACTACGAACTGCTAGTCAAACAACTGGATATGCGGTATGGCAACGCACATTTGAAACAGGTGTACCAGGCGCAACTAAATAACAAATATCAGGAATCGAAGGAAACACTTCAAGAATTCGAAGCTGATATATCTCGCCTGGTTCACCTCGCATTCCCTGATGCTCCAGAAAGCGTTATACAGACCCTGGCTATTCAACAATTTGTCAACGGAATCCGAGACAGCGAAATCCAGCAATCGTTAAGAATAGCTCACACAAAATCTATAAGTGATGCACTGTCAATTGCATTAGAACATGAAGCCGCTAAACAAGCTTCACGTAACCAATCCAGAGTGAGGAATATTGACGCTGAGAGGACTGAAAACATTGAAGATTTAGAGAAGAGGATGCGCCGAATCGTCAATGAAATGATTCCAGAGAGAAGACAACTACGTTGCTGGAATTGTGATGAGATCGATCACCCGCAAAGGCTGTGCAAGAAGTTGAAGAAGAAGACCGAAATGAAGAGAGCAGAAGATGAGTCGACCCGTAAACTAGTAGTTCCACATTCCATCGGCTATGTTGCATCCCTTCATCATCAAGCCAACAGCATCTATGTGGATGGCTATATTGACGAAAGACCACTTAAAATGTTACTATATACGGGTGCGACGAAGACAATTATTCGACCCGACGTAGCAAAAAGAACTGACAAGACACAACTCCATCCAACCAAGTGGCGATTACGCACAGCAACTGGAGAACAAGCTAGCGCATCTGGACAGCTGGATTTGAACATCACTATCGGGAATACCTCCTTTGAACATCGTGTGCTGGTAGCTGACGTTGAAGATGAACTCATTCTTGGTATGGACATCATGAAAAAGCACGGTTTTAAACTTGACCTCAAGAATGGCGTGATGATGGTTAATGATGAAGAGTTCGTATTACATCCACGGGACGACGACTCCGTACGTGTGTTGGTAGCCGAAGATGTCACCCTACCAGAGCGAAGCGAGATTATCATAGAAGGAAGACTAGAAGGTAGTTTCTGCGAGGGGAACATTGTCATGTTGGAGCCCAAAAATGATGATACCAGAACTGGACCTGGAGTTGTGATTGTAAAATCACTAATAAAAGCAAAGAAGATAGTACCGGTTCGAGTAATGAACATTAATTTTTATCTCGTTGTTATTAAAAGTGGGACAAAAGTAGGGGAATGTTCATCAGTATCCTCGATTATTCGAACTGTTACGGCCAAGGAATCGACATGCAATAAAATCCCGGACACATTAGTCAATCAAATGTCATCATTCCAAGGATTGACTGCCAACCAGAAAACCAAGGCGAAAAATTTAATCGGGAAATATCAGGACGTATTTAAGTACGACAAGAAATCCAAGGGAAGAACCAACGTGGTCCGCCATAAAATAGACACCGGAAACGCAAGACCCATCCGCCAACCAGCAAGAAGATTACCACTGGCGAAGCGAGAGGAAGCTGAGCGAATAGTTGAGGACATGAAGTTGGAAGGCGTGATTGAGCCTTCAAGTAGTCCATGGGCTTCACCAGTGGTGTTAGTGAAGAAGAAGGCTGGATCTACACGATTCTGCGTTGATTATCGTCAGCTTAACAACGTGACGAAGAAGGACAGCTACCCGCTACCCCAAATAGACGATACACTGGACACTTTGGCTGTATCAAAGATTTTCTCCACGTTGGATTTAAAAAGCGGTTACTGGCAAGTTGATTTGGAGCCAAAGGATAAAGAGAAGACAGCCTTCACCATCGGCACAGGACTTTGGCAATTCACTGTTATGCCATTTGGGCTCTGCAATGCCCCAGCAACATTCGAACGACTCATGGAAACCGTTTTAGCTGGGCTGTCATGGAAAACTTGTTTGATTTACCTCGACGATATTATTTTAGTCGGGAAAACTTTTGAGGGCCACATGAAGAATTTAGAAAAGGTTTTCCAAAGATTACGAAAGGCCAATCTGAAGCTCAGCCCGAAGAAATGTCACCTATTCCAGGAGGAAGTTCATTACCTGGGACACATAGTTTCTGGTAGAGGGATTGCAGTAGACTCCGAAAAAATAAAATCTGTTGAAGACTGGCCAGTACCTAGAGACAAGCATGAACTTAGAAGCTTTCTTGGTTTATGCACCTACTATCGACGATACGTACCCGGATTTGCCAATATTGCGAAACCGTTGACAAAGCTTACTGAAGAAGGCCGAAGATTCATCTGGGAAACGGACTGTCAAGCCGCATTCAAACAACTAAAACATTCCTTGACAAGCGCACCTGTCTTAAGTTACCCGTTGCCAGAAGGAGAGTTTATTCTAGACACAGATACCAGCAACGTTGGAATTGGCGGTGTTCTATTCCAGATACAAGACGGACATGAGAAGGTTATTGCCTACTTCAGCAAGACTTTGTCAAAACCGGAAAGAAATTATTGTGTAACCAGAAAGGAATTATTAGCAGTCGTAAAGTCCATCGAACATTACTACAAGTACTTATACGGTAGAAGATTTCTTATTAGAACTGACCACGCTGCTCTAAAATGGCTACTACAATTTAAGAATCCTGAAAGTCAAGTAGCCAGATGGATTGAACGACTACAGGAATATGACTTTGTAATTGAACATCGTGCAGGAACGAGTCATCGTAATGCGGACGCATTGTCGAGAAGACCATGTCAGGAGGAATGTAAACACTGTAGCCGAGTAGAAGAAAAACATTCCATCGTCGCGAGGACAACAGTAGTTGACGATAGATGGCATCCAGACGAACTGCGCCAAGACCAAGAGAATGACCCGGATTTGAAAATAATACTGGATTGGAAGAGCACTGAAGAAAAACCGGCATGGGAAAATGTTGCACCACATTCCCGGAAAGTAAAATCGTACTGGGCACAATGGGACTCTATTGTGGTTGAAGAGGGTATCCTGAAACATGTGATGGAGAACACCGAAGGTACTGAGACGAAAACTCAGCTGATTGTTCCTCGGAGCCGAGTACCGGAAGTGTTGAAGGAAATCCTTGATGGAACTGGAGAAGGACATTTTGGAGTCAACAGAACCGTGGAAAGATTGCGCCAACGATTTTACTGGGTGAATTGCAAAGAAGATGTTAAAGAGTGGTGCAAGAAGTGTGTTGCTTGCGCTGGAAGTAACGGGCCACACAAACGACGAAGAGCTCCAATGCGTCAATACAATGTTGGCAGTCCATTTGAGCGCATTGCGATTGATGTAGCTGGACCATTCCCGGAATCCTACGAGGGAAACAAGTACATAGTAGTTGTTATGGATTACTTCACCAAGTGGGTTGAAGCTTATCCACTACCTAACCAGGAAGCCGTCACTGTTGCTGAAGTTCTGGTAAAAGAATGTATTTGCCGATTTGGAGTCCCTCGTGAACTACACTCCGACCAAGAAAGAAATTTTGAGTCTGCCCTTTTCCAAAACATTTGTAAGATAATGGGAATCAACAAAACCAGGACAACTGCACTACAACCGCAGTCCGACAGCATGGTCGAAGGAATGAACAGAACTATCAACCGATATTTATCAAAGGTTGTCTCTAACCATCAAAGAGACTGGGACCGACATCTGCATCTGTTCCTGATGGCTTATCGTTCATCCGTACACGAGACGACAGGGCAGACACCTGCCAACATCTTATTCGGACGTGAGTTACGGTTGCCATGGGACCTGGTATTCGGCAGCAAACCTGGAGAAGATCTGGCTGGGAAGGATTATGTAACCAACTTGCGAAGAAGAATGGATGATATTCATGAACAAGTCCGTACAAGTATTGAGATTGCTAGCGACAGGATGAAGGATCATTATGACATCAGGGCTGAAGAAAATGTTTACCAACCTGGAGATCTGGTGTGGTTGTATGACCCGCAGAGGCGTCGCGGATTATCACCAAAGCTGCAGAAGAATTGGGAAGTAATCAAAAAAATTAATGACGTAATCTACCGGATAAGAAAAATGCCTAATGGGAAGCCGCGAGTAGTTCATTTTAACCGTCTAGTACCTTTCGCCGGCGATAACCAAGAAGACCGTCGTGGAGCTACGGTTCGCAGAATTGAAGTCCAGGAACCAACCTTTGAAGATTTCATGGAAACTTATCCCACTGGGCGTAAAGCTCGGTATGGCGTTACCCGAGAAGAACACCGAGACCTGTTCACGGTATCGTCAGACTATTCCCTTGGTCATTGCATAGCTGAAGACACGAAAATGTCGCGCGGAATCGCTACCGTCTTCAAGAAGAAGTTTGGACGACTACAAGAACTGGCCAACCAACGTCCATCCGTCGGGAAAACAGTACGACTTAGGTATAATGACGTGGAACACAAACGATACATTTACTACTTAGTTACGAAGGCAAAATCAAACCACAAGCCACTGTATCGAAATTTGTGGAATTCATTGCGCGATCTGAGGGACCACCTATTGGACAACGACATCATGAAGCTGGCTGTACCGAAGATAGGCTGTGGACTAGATGGCTTGGATTGGAGGATTGTGAGAAACATGTTAGAGATCCTCTTCAGGTATACTGGAATTGAAATCCTCGTCTGCAGCTTCAACCCAAAGAGACAAGGCAACACAGAACCGACCGTGGACTGTCATTTCTTCAAGACATCTGGGTGCATCAAGGGTGATGCATGTAGATTTCGTCATCAAGGACTATTCCGGGACGAAACAGTCTTAAGGAGGGAGCAATGTAACGAGCGGCGCCTGGGTGGCGGCGGCCAAGCGACCGGCACGGACCAGTTTGCATTGTCTAGCCGGCGCGCTATTGTGTTGATGGCGCAAGAGGGGGATGATTCATCGGGTCACGCGATACGGTAATAAAATTTAATGACTTTCAGGAAGGAATCTATGGAATCTACCAGAATTACCGACTGTGGATATATAAACGCTACCCGAGCGGACGGTGAGTCAGTCTACTTTAGAATTGTGACATAAATAGAAGTCTACGTTTGAATGGTGACATAAATAGAACTAAATATTGATGTATTGTGAAATAAATAGTGTTTAATGTTATTTACTGGTTAAATAAATAATTATAGTGTTAAGTGCGTAATTAAATATTCTTAGTGTATAATTAGTGCTTTAAGTTTAATTAATAGTGCGTGTTTATTTAATTATCAGTAACTTTTATGTTTTATTTTTCGTTATTAAACTTGTTATATAAATATTCGTGTTTTTCTGATTTTACACTTTACCTAAATAAATAAAGCCGTTACATTATAAATGCTATTTCTTTGCCTTCCAGTTAGAACAAAACTATAATAGTCCAGTCAACGAAGGATCATTTTGGGCAAATGACGGTTCAAAATCAGAAAGTTTTGAAACTTTGTAGCATTGTTCAGGAAGGTCTAGTAAAGAACATATCAAAAGTCCTGATCCGTAAGCAGTGACCTCTATATACATAATGGACCTGCGTCTCCTATATCTATACAATGTAAGGAGCTGTCTCCAGTTATCTGTCATGGTGGAGTGGACCTCTCTTTCTAAAAGTGATAAGTGCGCATCGCGTCAACTGAATATAGTTAGACACAGCCAAGATGGCTAAGACAATATTTGTAACTTTATGTTTTATTGAATTATTTTACTCTGTAAGTGTCAAACCAGTATTTAATTTATTTATCTTCAAAAATTTTGTAATATTTATTTTTGCATGAAATATGTGAACAAAAAATGGACAACATTACTTGGACTATCTATACACAAAAATTTGACAGAAAACCCCAGTCCACCAGTTATGCGGGTTGCGTTTTCGGTGGAGACACATATATTACCCAAGACGCACGTCCATTATGTATATAGAGGTCACTGCCCGTAGGAGGTAAGCGGGGGCGGGGGGAACAACAAAATGGCTGCCAAAATCTGGTTTTTCTATAATATCTCGTTATCGCTGCATTGTAGAGTACAAGTACTTTCTACAAAGTTGTAGAGAATAAAATTTGCTACAACTTTGATATAAAACAATTTTTCCCAGATCAATGGTTCGCAAGTTATGATAAAGACAAGCGGAGCGTTTTGTTTGCTATTTGCAAAAATGTTGAATTTTTCCTAATGCAACTGTAACTTTCAAACAGATGAACATATCGACTTTCGGTTTTAAATATTCAATTTAACAGACATTTTGGCAGCCATTTTGTGGTTCTTCCGACCCCGCTTACCTCCTACGGGTCAAAACTTTTGATGTATTCATTACTAGACCTTCCCGAACAATGTTACAAAGTTTCAAAACTTTTAGATTTAATATTCATATTTTTCAGCTTTTTATACACAATAGAAAAAATATTTTCTACAGAAATTCTATTTGTTGCTGGTTCGATAATAGTGATGGCTGTATTTGCTATGTACTGCTGCATGATAGAAAATGACATGTAAGTAGTATATCATTTAGTACAGAATGTCCCGATTCGAGATTTGTTCACTAAGGCTTATTGAAATCTAGAGCTTAATCTTCATTAAAATTCAACAATAATTTTTCGGAATTTCATTTTATTTAGTGTTGTTCTTTTTTTTTCAAAAGTAAAATGTAACAATCCTCTATAGTGGGACATACTGTATAACTGAATTTTAGTGCTTATACGGGCATAATTGAGTTTTCGTATTTTAGTGGACGTCTGATAACAGACGCCTTTATGTTTATCCTTGTGATTAGTCAACTATTTATTTATTGTTTCATGGGACAACTGATTCAAGATGAGGTAAGTGATATAAAAGTCCTAAATTAATTTAAGGCGTTGTCTAACGCCACACAGCGTGAACATAAGAAACTGCGGCAAAATTCTAATTAAACTGTACCTACTAAATAAAGAACCCTTCTTGAGTCCCACTCCCACATAATCGGTTTTGCTCCAAACTCTGATTGAACAATGCTAATTAAAGAACCTCTATCCCTTCTTGAATGCCACATACTCGGTTCGGTAAACTCTAATTAAACTAAACTAAATATAAGACCACATGTCCAAACATGTGTTTTGCCGGTGTTGTTCACGCTACTTTTTTTTAAAGCCTTTTCAATGTCTTTTATGCTCTGTTCACACATAGACACATACACGCAACAGAAAAAAAAAGAAAATCTGTTGTGGCCAGCACACGACCTCTCGCCTTAACACTGTAATTTATGTGAATTTGGTTTTAGTTAGGCTTTCTTAAATTATAATTTTGCAATAAATTTACAAATTTTTTGAAAATAATTTTATAGTTCTTAGTTCTTAATTAGCTCTTTATAGAAAAAAATTTAACTTTATTATTACCTTATTACATTATGTTCAGTTAATAATTACATTTCTTTTAAAATGGTGCCACAAACATTTTAGAAATTATTGTGCATACGTCTGTTCATCTGTCACATTGATATATTTATTTTTGTTTTTAATTTTTTCCTATATTGTGATTTACAAATCGTGGTAGGTAAAATTATATATCTTTGAAAAATAATTTTCCTTTATTGGTAAGAGATATAGACAAGATGTTAAATAAATATTGTAAGATATAATTTGTTCTTTGAAATGTCGTATGACAAATTGTAGCTATCGCAGAATTTTCTATATTTTTTTGCAAAAAATGTTAAAATGCTTCAAGAAAATACTATTTCCGGTTGGCAGATTTTTACCAAAATCTAATCAGCTCTTCATTAACATATACAAATGTATATTGCAAAATATTAGAATTTTATGTTCAGTAGAATTTGAGATAATGAATCAGAACGAAAGACTATAGTAGGCGCAAATACACATACACAGACACAGACACACACACACAGACACACACACACACCATCGTGAAAATAGTCAAAATAGGTTCTAAAGGTGCTAAAACGTGCTTATTGACAAAAATCTCGACATCGATTTTTTTCACGATCCCTATACCTCTCTAGGCGAGAGGTAAAAAATCTGCTGTGTTCACCACAGTACTTCCCCGACTATAAGTTTTTAATAACTTACTTTCGTAACGCCTTTAATTTTCTGCTTTATTCAGCAAAATTTAAATAAATTTATCTTTTTTCCAAACTATTTAAGGTGACACCAACTTCAGCATAATTTAAATAACATGTGAAAAAATCTGATGTGTCCAGCACAACACTTCCCGTCATACTCTACCAACTCTTTTTAGTTTTTACTATACTATAAGTAGGGCTGATAGTCGATATAAAATTAATATCGATAATATCAATGTATTGATATATCGATATATCAATATGTATCGGCATATCAATACATCGATATATCGATATTTTATCGTTATTCGATATATCGATATAAAATAGATATATCGAAATCGATAAAATAAATAAAATATTATTATTATTATTTAAACAAACAGCCCATAGTATGTTCGCCCTTTTGTAAATTGTAAGGGTGCATACTTTATACGCAGGTTTGTCTCTTGTTGAGAAACAACCCGGGTTGTTGGTTGATGATTTTGAGTGGCATTGAAAAGTAAATTGTTAATCAAATTTTTTGGGTAAGCATTTTGTAGTAACACATCCCTCAACTTAATTAGATTTTTATGATGATGTTGGTGGTGTGATATATTACGTAGAATTTTATTTTTTAGCCCTAGTATTACATTTATTTTCATTTGTTTAGGTTGTTGTTATTTATAGTGTATGTATCTCTAGTGTAAGTAAACCACTTTGATCTCTATTAATTATTGTATCTAGGAATGGTAGGCACATATTTTGTTCAAATTCAATGGTGAATTGTAATAGTGGGCAAAACGAATTAAATATTTGCAGCATATTTTGCGTTTCACCAACAGGCACTGCACAAACAATGTCATCTACAAACTTCTTTAAAAAAGGTAGCTCATAATCCAGTTTAGGAATACACTCGTCAAGGAGTGCATCCATAATGTATTGAGCAATTATGGGGCTTATAATTGCACCCATCGGACTTCCAAGAAGTTGTTTATAGAACATACCATCGTATGTACAGTAACTAGTGTCGAACACAAATTTAATGAGATCAATAAAATCATTTTGTTGAGAGGTGTGTAACTGTCAATCAATTCCCATTTAGTAGTGATACTCTCAATCGTCAACTCAACCGAAATGTTGCTGAACAACGAGACAACATCCAAACTTATCAGGATATAATTTTCTGGAATTTTGAATTCATTAATGAAATCTGAAAAATCAAACGAATCTTTTATGTAATAGTTGTTATTTTTATCATAAGCCAATGTTAAGGAGTCCGTAAGAAATTGAGCAATTTTACTGTTAGACGCATCCATGGAGGTTATAATTGGAATTAAGCTTAACGTTGCCTTGTGAATTTTCGGTTGTCCGTAATATTTTGGAGCAACTGCATTATAAATTTTTAAAGTTTTAGCTAATTCTGGATTTATTTTGTTTTTAGACTTTAAGTTACTAATAAATTTATGAGCTTTTTGTTGATAAGCGCACGTTGGATCATTATTCAGTTGTTTGTAGGAATTTTGGTCAGACAATATTTCCAAAGACTTTGAATGGTATGTATCCTTATCCATGACACAAGTTACGTTGCCTTTATCATATTGTACCACTATCAAATCATCATTCTCAGATAGGAATTTTTGTGTGTTATTCAACAAGTAGTTTATGTAATTATGTTGAGTATTTTTGTGTAGAAAATTAGTTTAAGGCGTTGGTGATTTGAGCCCTGCACACATTTTTCTTATTTTCATCAAAATCTGAAATTATGTATTCAATGTTACTCAGCATTTTACGTACACAAACTTGGTTTGATGTTGGTTTTATGCAAAATTTAAGTCCAAGGCTTAATAAAGTTTGTACCTCTGTTGGTATTTGTTTGGTACTTAAGTTTTTGAACCACTTAGGTTGTGTATGTATAACACCGTTTTGAATTGTAATAAGTTGTTGTAATTTATTTTGATTTTTGAGTTTAATTTTATTAAAATGCCAGTTGTAACTAATTTTTTGTCGTGTTACAAATTTATCAAATGTGCATTTAGGTGTTAAATGTAAAATTTCATTTTCAAACTGTTGCATGTTAGAATGAAGTTTGTTAAGTTGCCTAATAGTATCGTTAATTTCAATATTAAGTACTTGTACTATGATATATGTAGTTTGTCCATTTCTTCCATGTTTTTGGTATCGTGATGTTGAATCCTCATCGGATTTGTTTGATTGTTGTCCGTTATGTGTTTTGGTAGGACTCCGTGTTGTCGACATTTTAGGAGGAAAATTTTTCGTGTTAAGCCTGGTTTATATAAGGTGTAACTTTTGCATTTGCCTTAAAATTACAAACGTAAACTCGTCTAATTCAGCATTAGCCCTATCATTCAGTTAAAAATTTGCTAAATTCTTATATTTTAGGGTTTCAGCATAATGTTTATGAAAATTCACGAAAGCATTAGTGTTGTAACACGTGTTTTCGTAAACTTAAATCCTAATTTTAAGGCAAAATGTAAAAGTTACACCTTACATAAACAAGGCCTTAAAGATGCTATTCTGGTGTTCGTTGTGGCCCATGATTTGTACAACCTCCTCGCTTGTACGCCGTATCTATGTTGGAACGATTGGAAAAAACCCATTCTTATAAGTTTATTTTGAGGTAATCGGGACAGCAATTAGTTAAGGATGCAAGATGCAACTATAGTGGGTATGACAGTCAGTAAATTGGGCAAAAAATTTAGAGTAGACTCTTTAAAATTTGTCAAGCTTTCGATTTTATTTTAATCTTTATCAGGACACTGTAACAATATTGATATTGTAATAAAAATTTATACAAAATTTATAGTGTAATCTCGGACTTAGTTTTGAGGTTAGTTTAAGACTAGCATCTCATGTATAATTGAATTTGGACAAATTGTTAAAAATACACATAATGTTAGAAATAAAACAATATTTTGTAATAGTTCAGATCAAACAAAATAATTTTGAGGTATTTGACACAAAAATGGTAGAACGGTAACATCGTGATCAGATGTTTGATCACTGAAACATTTTTGTCAAGTAATGGCTACCAGTTTTTGCCGCGCTTTTAGCAAGAAAAACACTTTTGCTTGATATATAGACAAAAAAGAAAACGAAGTTGCAGAAACTGTCACTAGGTTGACAAGGAACAATATAGAATAAAATTTTGAAATTAAAAACCGCCAAAAAGCAACTTTAACCACCTACATCATTTTGAATTGATGTAGGTATTATGTGTTTTTTATTTCGGCTAATTTTAATAAGTAAATGTATATTTGGCTCAAACCATCAACGTCTGTTCTTTTATAATAGTAGTTCTTTTATTCATAGTAGTTCTTTTATTCATAGTATTAATTTTGTATTTATGTGGTACATTGTTATTTATGTGGTACATCTCAAATATCGATATATCAATACATCAAATATCGACATAATATCAATATATCCATATTTTTTCTTCGAAATATCGTTATTCGATATAATATCGATATATCGTTGTAAAGTGTAAACGAACAGTCCTAACTATAAGTACTCACAAATATATATTTTTTTCATATTATGTAAGCTGTAGAAGAAGATATAAACGATATGTCACTATTTTGACATTGTCACTGTCATAATCAATAGAGAAATTCAGAATGACGTCATAGCCAGGGGGCAACCTATACTATTCCAACCTCACTTTTGCATATTTTTGATTAAATTTGGAATAGTTTTTGTCAAAATGGAATTTAAATAATTGTTTCATGATACAAAATACCTATAAAACTGCATATAAAATAGTATTATGTTGACAGTTATATTTAAAATAAGTTAATATAAAATACCATTTTGACAGCTGCCCCTGACAAATTCATTTGTTATGGATTCGTCTATTTAAATTTAAGTAGTAACAAATGTTAAACGATCATGGATTACATGATACTGAATACTGAAGTTTCTTACTTTGAATTATTAACAATAATTTATTTCCTAAATCGTATCATGTACAGAAAAAAAAAAATACGAATTGTAGATGACAAAAATATAATCTTTCATTTGAAATAGAAAATATTCTGATAAATAAATTATTTATCTAAATATTTAAGCAAAGTACTACGGCCGGTTTGGGAATTGCTACAAAAAGTAACTGGGTCCTTAAGATTTGTATTAAAACCTTAAATGTAAAATTTGCTTGTTAAATCGTACTTATTCACTAAAAACTCACACTCGAAAATTTTAACCCGTCACAATACCTTCCCTTATAGAATGCCTATAAAATGCGGGAGGTAAAAACAACTGACCATCGTTTAAATGTTGTTATTGATTCTTCGACTTATTTTTTCCCCAGAGAACTTTAATTTTGACTATTACCCTCATTATATTATAACCAATTTAAATACACTATTTTTCACAGAAACCATAGAAACTATCTATATAAACAACTATTCCAGTGCATATTTTTGAATATTTCCCTCGAAAAAATTCAACCAATCAGGTTACAGAATTTTTTAAATTTCGAGCCAAAACAATCAAGTATCAGTGAGTACGTGCCCAAGTGCAGTACCCGCGAGTATTTGCACAAGTGCATTTCTGAGTATTTTTGACAGCTGTCAACACAAGGAACAAATCATCAAGAAATTTGTTATTTATTAAAATTACAGTTAGTACAACAAATACAGGTATATTTACTATCTACATTATATTTTTTATCAAAAAATTGAACAATTGCATTGGACAAAGTGCCAATGTCATTGATCTGACGTTTATGTGACAGATCAAATATTAATTATTTTATATCCAAAATATCGAATTTTCCTCGAGAAATATTCTACCAATATACCACTCATGCATGACAAATACATCAGAATATTTTCTCTCGTGCACGTTCGTGCACTCGAAAAAATATTCAGGTATTTGCGGTTGGAACCCTGATACATTGCGAGCATAGGAGATGCCCCTTGCCCCTTACCATACGAGTGTTGTATCTTCTTAATCCATGCCGAAAGGTATTCGAAAAGAAAATCGCATTATTATTTACTTTTAAAAAATGGAGTTTATAAATGTTTACATTATTAAATGTCAAATATTGACAGTGACAGTTAATTTGATATACAGAGATAGGATATTTTTGTGTCATGGAAAAAGTAACCTAATATTGCGATTATTTGGCTGTTTTTTTATTAATATGATTTCCTCTGTTTTCTTACAGACACAATCTGTAGCCGATGCTGTTTATCTATGCAAATGGGAAGACATACCAGATAAAAACGTACGTTTGAGTTTAATGCTAATGATATTAAGATCGCAGAGACATTTTAGCATCACGATGGGTGGGCTGGGAATATTGAGTCTTGAAACGTTTACAAGAGTAAGAACATTAACAAAACTTTTAAAAAATTATGTTATAATTTATTTGTTTTTTTTTGTAGGTTTCAAGAATGATGCTGTCACTTTTTACTTTTATGATGAATTTTGATGAAGAAAAATAATTTTAATTGTTAATTATACCTAATTATCTAGTAATTATTATGTAGAGAGCCTTTTTAGAACCAAGTTACCACAGTTTTGCACTGTAAAAAATGAGAAATTAACTCATGTTTAACTGTTTAATATTAGTGTAGTGTTATCTCCCGAACTTTTGTTACGGAAGTGGCGGGAAATGTTAGCGGATGTTACATATAGATATAAGAATACAAGATAGTAGATGATATACTTGTACTAAATAGTGCGTAAAAGAATAAAAGTTTATAGCAGTTATACAAGTCTATATAAATCAGTGAAATACATACACGCCCAATTCCTTACAATTACAACAGTTTTGGCGACGAGGATCGGATTGGGCTAATACAAGAGACCATTTCAAAATTTCAATGCGCATGTTCAAAAGTTAAACAGAGACAAGAAAATGTAGTGCCTTATACCCATCTTTGTTTGTCTGTTTATGTTATGACAGTTGAGATGAGGCTGAGAGTTTGAAGGATTTTGTAATATTGTTTGGTTAGTTTAGTGAAAACTGTGGTGAAAACTTTCTTCGCGTAAACAGGGCAAATAGTAATTATGACGAGTACAATATGTTGCGTACCTGGTTGTACCAACAACTCGAAAAAAATAAAAATATATCGTTCCATTTTTTTCCACGAAATGTGATTAAAAGAAAAGCATGGATACGTAGGATAGGAATAATTTATTTTTAATTTTGTGTGTGTTGGGAAGCTATATTGCAAGATGGCGCATCAATCACTTGTAGTGGAGGCACTAGATTTTTTAGTTTAAAAACTAACCACCTAGAGGTCGCGGTAATTTATGAAATGGCCTAGTGCGATTGCAAACCACGAAGATTGAAAAATATAATACTAACTTACCTAATACAATTACAAGAAAAAGAAAAGTACAATAATAAAATGCCAGAAACGACTAGGTACGACTACCACTACCATACAAACCGCGTTTAATATTGAACCATTCGTTACTACTAGATCGCAATGGTCACGTTGGGTATGCCTCTTGGAAGCGGCATTTGAAGTGTTTGACGTACCGGCAAACAGTAAGGTATCATATATGCTGCATTACATGAGCCCTGAAGCCTATGAAATCCTTTGTGACAATTCAGCGCCGGACGATCCTCACCTCGAGGACTACCAGGACTTGGTGGATACCATGCAAAATTATTACAACCCGAAGCCTTTGGAAATAGCCGAAAACTTTCGTTTCCATCAAAGGAAGCAGCAGGAGGGCCAAGGAATCCAGGATTACATCATTGCTCTTCGTGATAAAGGCATACAAGCGGGAATATCAGGGACACTACGTGCGCCCAGCTTCCGTACTAATAAAGGTACGGTAGATGATCATCATATTTAACTGCGGATCCGTATATGTTTATGTATTATTAAAACTTAATTAAGAATTTAAGAAATGTCATTTAGAAAATAATTTATACAATATAATTTATTATTGATGCACGATAGAACTCAAAAAAAATTATGATATAAGTCCGTTCGTCATGCGAATAATCTATGAGAATTTCTTAATATAAAAATTTTATGCTTTACCTTTTCCATTGTGTGCCTAACTTTCAAAGAATCTATAGTTGTTTGGATGCAGAATAGTTATTGTTATTTATATAACAAGTACGGAAATACAGTCTTATAGGACGAATTTGTTTACGGACAAGACGCAAGCTGAATCCTTAGATTATATGAGTCCTTTAAAATACAGTTTGTGTACGTGTTACAAACAAAAATGTTTAGTATTATGTTCTCCTTTGTTTAGTAACTATTAGAAATTATTCTATAATATAACTTTAAAATAAGATTTTGAAAAACGTAGACGATGAAACACTAAAAACTAGCGAAAATAATTCTATAAAATGTAAATAACAGCTCATTGCCTATTAAAGGACAGCATCCACTAAAATATTATTTTGTGTACTCCAAACACTTCGCAAAGTAACGACTTTAGAGAACATATTATACTAAAAAGGTATTTTTATACTAGCGTATTATAACAACAACTTTTCGATTGTTATTTCCGTTGTTAAATGAAGTACTTTTAAGCACTAGTGCTTAAAAATGACAATTTAATGCGTAAAAGTAAAAGTACTAAATACCTATTATAACTTTATTTATAATAAATATATACAACACAATTACTTAAATTACTAAATTGTACATTTGATGTCGTTGTTAATACTTCCTCTTGGTTAACTACAATGTGGGTAGAAACTGAAGTAGATGTCCTGCTGGATTCTGATTCTTTGTCGACAATTTTTATTTTTTAAATTGCTGTTTCTTTTTCTCCCAAAATTCTACGGGAAATTTCTTTATTTTCCAAAGAATTTTCAACGTAGCCTTCAGCAACAGATCTTGAACGCCACCATAGTAGGAAAAGATGGGGCATTCTGGCTCAAGCCTCCCTGAGGCTTTTCAAGAATAGAGTGGCAAGTTACTCTATAAAAGGATCAGGAATTGACATTAGTAATTTTCTATTAAGTTTAAAAGAACCAGTTGAAAGCATAGTACATAATATTATACAGTCTCATAATTCTGGTATTAAATTTAATATTGAACTATTTAGCTATTATGTAAACGAGAAAAATCCCACCGGTGATTTTAAATAATTTAATACAAAATATCAAGAAAAAACACCTAGCATGAATCGTTTAAAAAAAATTTACGATGATAAGTGCTCTACAATTAAAACTAAATGTGGGGAATTCCAAGATCGGGATTCGGGGTGGGCGTTAAAGGAAATATCCCATTTAGAAATTAATGTAAACAAATACAAGCCAATTCGGGGGTCATCATATATTGAACTTCCAAAACAAATTAAAGATAAACATGCGTGTATAAACGTGAAGAATGAAGATATATATTGCTGGCTTTGGTCAATAAGTGCTGCGGTTTATCCAGTCAATAAAAATGCAGATCCTACAATATCTTATCCACATTTTAGTGCAGTTTTGAAATATGACGGAATAGATTTTCCTATGAAATTGAACAATATTCCGAAATTTGAGCAATTAAATAATTTAAGTATAAATGTATACGGGTTAGAGCTTAATTATAAATCTAAAAAATATGACGTAGTGGGACCGATTTATCATACACATAAAATTCAAGAAAAACATATAAATTTATTGTATATTGAAGAGGGTATTAAAGGTCATTATGTGTGGATAAAAGATTTATCACGACTTATACGGAGTCAGATATCCGCACATCATGGCAAAAAAATGTTGTGTGATGGATGTTTAACATTTTTAGTACACAAACCACTTTTGAGCAGCACCAGGCAAATGATTGCAATAAAGTCTATACTATAATGCTGACAGAAGATATGGTGTTAGATAAAAATGGCGATAGTGTACCTGGAAACATATTAAAATTTCAAAATTATGAGCGAAAAATGCGTGTACCATTTTTAGTATATGCAGATTTTGAATCGGTACTACAGCCGGTTGATACATGTGCACCAGACCCAAATTCAAGTTATACAAATAAAATACACATACATATTCCCTACAGTTTTGCTTATAACATCAAATGTTCATTTGACGAGTCACTATCTAAATTTGTGACTTATACAGGCGAGAATTGTCCAAAAGTATTTTGTGAGAAACTCTATGCGGACGTTAAAGAAATTTATAATAAACATTTAAGTGTTGTACTTCCAATGGATAAATTAACTTCCGGTGAACAATATTTATTTGATACTGCTACAGAATGTCATATATGTAACAAACCGCTAGAAGCGGTTGATAAAGTTGCCGATCATGATCATCTCATGGGAACATTTAATGCGGCAGCGCACTCTAAGTGCAACTTAAATTATAAAATACCTAAAATGATTCCCATGTTTTATCACAGTTTGTCAAATTATGATTCTCATCTATTTATAAAAGAGTTTGGATGTGATGGAGAAAAAATTGGTATAATTTCGGAAAATAAGGAGAAATATATATCTTTTACAAAAAAATTATGTGTGGGAGAGTATGAGAATAAAAAATCAGTGCAAAATAAGATTTATATAAAATTAAGATTTCTAGATTCACTACAATTTATGACTAGCTCTTTGGAAAAACTCGCAAAAAATTTGACAGATGAGCAGTGTGTAGAAGTTAGAAATTTTTCCCTGCCGATGAACATTTTAAATTGTTACGAAGAAAGGGTATCTTCCCATATAAATATATGGATTCATTTAAGAGACTAAATGAAACTATACTCCCCCGTAAAAAATATTTTAATGATAGCTTGTACAACTATAATATATAAGAAAAAGATTATACACACGCGCAAACTGTGTGGAATACATTTAAAATTAAAACATTGGGTGAATATTCTGATCTTTATTGTAAAACGGATGTATTACTTCTTACCGACGTATTTGAACAATTCAGAAATGTATGTATGAAAACTTACCAACTCGACCCTGATCACTACTATACGGCTCCCGGTCTTAGCTGGGATGCTATGTTAAAAATGACTGGTATTGAGTCGGAACTTTTCACTGATATAGATATGCATCATTTTGTTCAAAAGGGTATTAGAGGAGGAATTTGTCAAGTCTCACTGATATACGCAAAGGCTAATACTAAATACATGTCAGAGTACAACTCAAATAATCCCAGCACATATTTGACATACTGGGATGCAAATAATTTGTATGGCTGGGCGTTATCACAATCTATGCCTTATGGCGGGTTTAGATGGTTAAGCGAAGATGAAATTTTAAATTTTAACCCTTCTAACATAAACGACAATTCACCTATTGGCTATTTTATTGAAGCTGATATAGAGTATCCAGAATCGTTACATTACCCGCATAATGATTTACCATTTTTAGCAGAAACTATGATACCTCCAAAATCAAAATTCAAAAATACTAAACTAATTCCAAATTTAAATCATAAGACCAAATACGTTATTCATTACAAAAATTTAAAGCAAGCATTAAAACACGGACTCAAAATTTAAAAAATTTATAGAGTAATTGAATTTAAACAAGCAACTTGGCTAAAGCAATATATTGACCTCAATACGACATTGAGACAAGCTGCAAAAAATGATTTTGAGAAAGACTTTTTTAAGTTGATGAACAACAGCGTATTTGGAAAAACAATGGAGAACATAGATAAGCGTGTTGACATAAAACTGGTAAATCATTGGGATAATATAGGTCGCAGAGCTGGCGCAGAAACTCTTCTCGCGAAACCAAATATGAAAAGTATTTCAATATTCGATGAAAACTTGTGTGCAATTCAATTCGAAAAATTAAAAGTTGTATATAATAAACCTATATATGTCGGTTTCGCAGTTTTGGATCTATCTAAATTACTAATGTATGAATTTTACTATGATTTTCTAAAGCCGAAATATGGTGACCGAGTTGCTTTATGCTACTGTGATACTGATAGTTTTGTACTTTTAATCGAGACGAGTGACATTTATGAGGATATTAAAGCAGATATTCATAAATTTGATACTACCAATTTTGATTGTGATAATGCTTACAACATACCACTAAAAAATAAGGCCATTTTAGGACTTATGAAAGATGAACTGGGTGGTAAATTAATGCGTGAATTTATTGCATTACGTCCTAAAATGTACGCTTATTGTACGGAACAGGATCAGCAAATTTGGAAAAAGAAGGCTAAGGGTGTAAAAAGGTGTGTAGTGGATAAAAATTTGACTGGAGAACAGTACAAACAGTGTATACAAAGTAATGAAATAATCTATCGAAAACAGCAAATTTTTAGAAGCTACAAACACTCCATTTATACCATTGAACAAAATAAAATAGCTCTTAGCTGTAATGATGATAAAAGATTTATTTGCTCTGACGGTTCCTGTACGTTGGCTTGGGGACATTTACTAATCCCATGAAAAAAATGTATATATATATATATATATATATATATATATATATATATATATATATATATATATATATATATATATATATATATATATAAATAATTATTATTTATATTAGTAGGTATTGTAGTAGTAGGGTAGAATTTTGTAATAATTTTATTATATTAGTGTATAGTTTTGTTTATATTTAATGTAAATAGATATTAATTTTTTAATTTAAATAATTTAGCATAAATACGTTCATATTTAATGTAAACAAATATTTATTTTTAATTTAAATATTTATATTCATACGTTTTTTTATTAATTGTTATACTAAGTAAATATTTATATATTTTTGTGTTAAATAAAACTTACATAGTTACACTATCTACTCTGTTTTATTATCCGCAACGCTCCTTGATCAGAAATACAAACCCACAAACACACACACACACACGCACACACACAAAACAAAATATTTAAAATAAAATGAAGATAAAAAAACAATAATATCTTACCATGTTAATTGTTGATACGTTTTTTACATGTATATTGCTATTGTAGTTGTAGACATAGCTTTTGTTGACAGGTAACAGTTTTATAATGTACACATAAAATATAATTGTCGCACACACAAACACATAGATGCCTTTAGAAATTTTTAAACATAATAGTAAATGGGACACTTTTATAGTTACTGGCCACATTATTCACTATCACTGCAGTACACCGAATTCTGTTATTTAACAAAATGTACGTTTAATTTATTTTTTGTATAAGCTTTTTTTGAATCACTCTTGGATGAATCCAATACTGAACCCATTGTTCTTTAAGCTGGTCTTCAAACACTTCAGGTAGATTTAACTGCACAACGTCGAAATATACTCTTTTTCCATGAAGAGATGTCACACTTTTCAGTAGACACAATTTTTCAAGTGATTGTGGAGCTTTTCCATCTTTCAATACTATCTTATCCTTTTTTAGGTAGGTAGCTACGATGTCTTTGATGAAACTGCAGAAGATGAACTATTATTTGTCAATTTTATCAGTGTGATGATTATTATATCGTAATTTTATTATCACTTTTGATTATAAATATGAAATATTATTATAAGAACTGCGCATTGCAATAGAAACGCTATTGTTTGAAAATAGATGCAGTTATACTTAAATAAATAGTTTATTTAAGAATAACTCTGCAACTTTTATATTCTCAGAATAATATGTGATAGGTATTATGTCCTGAAATTTATAGATTACGATAATTATTATTGTAACAATAGTTATTATATTTTATTGTGTTTTAGAGCAATAAAATTTACGTGGTTCAGTGTAACAATATTGAAGATTAATTTGACAGACATTATTCTGATTAGATAGGTTTTATATTGAAGACTTTGTATTGTTATTAAAAATATATATTGAGAAATCTGAGGACGTTTTTTCAACTGGCTTGTTAGCAGATTAAGTTTGTTAGAATCGCACGTGCACAAAAGAAAGTTTTTTAAAATTAATTTTTTTATAAATATATGATTTATGCATGGGATTCATACATATCTTGAGAAGTAATAGCAGCTAAACAGGTCTGAATAAAACATTCAGCTCTGATATTAGTTAAGCAAAACAACTAATAAGGGTAAAACGTATAAAACTGCAGGCACTGAATCCTCGTCACACGTAACATTTATCATGTAACACTTATGTGTAGACTGAACGTATTCCTAAACAAAACAAAACAAAAATGTAAAGAAAAGAAATAATTTTAAAATAATGATATTTTTAAAAATTACTTTAATTTGGACATTTTATACCCTGCTGGAGCAATGCAGGAGTTGTATATCACAAATATATTTGATTTATTATAAGAAACAAGCAGTACGAACACATGCAATGAAATCTACAATTTATACTCATTAATCCTTTTGGTGAATCCTTCAATACAAGAGAATGGTTTTCAAGTAAAATAATAAAATCTTTTGATATAAATATTAGACATTTATTTCATCAGAAATATAACTATACAGAAAATATAAATTTATACAAATAAACAATTTACATATTTTTATCTTTCTTTAAAAGCTCCCACCTTTTCCTTTCGCGAATATGAAAATCTTTTTTGTCCTTTTTGGACATTTTATACCCCGTTGGAGCAATTAAAATCCGCTTATCTTTGATGCTGTCCAGAGGTCGATAAGTAGGTTCATTACAACTGTCCCAATTTTCTGTGCACTCCACGACGTACTGATGAACGGGATGCAGCGTGTTAGTTTTCTGTTGTTGCTTCTGGTCGTCATCGTTGCCCCAATTTTTCGGTAGTTTATTATTCTGTTGTTGCTCCTGGTCGTCGTCATCCCAATTTTCGTTTGTCACCACAACATATTTTTTTACAGGATATAATTTAAAGGCAACTTTATATGCCTTTTCTTCTTCGTCACTAATAGTTTTGTTGTAACTCATCATTGTTATCAAACTAGTAACTAGTATATTGGTTTGAAAAACAGCGAAATAGCAAATACACAAGACAAAGCAAAGTGTAAACTGACTAAAAAATATTTTCAGCCCTCTATTTATAAGTCTACAAATGCTACAGTTAGGCCCTAAACAATAACAAAACTGCAAAAAACAATAACATACAATTATTTATAAATAAGTACAACGTAGGGAGAAAAAACGAGAATGATTCAGAGATTCTAAGAATCATTTCTGTTTATTTATTTTTGTCTCAGCAATTTTCCGATTTATAAACAATAACAGACTGCAAAATACAATAATATGCATTTGATAAAGAAGGATAACGTAGGGAAAAATTCGAGAATGATTCAAAGATTCTAATAATCATTTCTGTTTATTTATTTTTGTCGCTGCAATTTCCCGATATCTAGATAATAACGGGTATAAAAGGTATAATGAGAACATAAGGGTATAGTAGGGGTATAAAAAGGTTAACAAAAACTGTTTCATTTACTTGATTAACATCCGTGACCATGATTACATGTCCTAATTGTAATAAAATATTTAACTGGCAAAGTGGTCTTAGCAGACATATACGGAGTGTACATAAAAAAATAAAGCGTTTTCGATGTGGAAAATGTAAAAAAGAATTCACACGAAAAGATAATTATGGTAGACATAAATTTATTCATCAAAATATAATTCAACAAATTAGTACCATACCAGCTACTAAGACCGTGGCAAATAATTCTGTTATAAATAAAAGGGACGAAGAGGGAAAGGGAGAGGAAAATGAGGATAGCAACTTTGATCCTAACATAGTTGTTGAAAAATTAAGAATACTACATGAGTCAGGCGCATCTTTAAATTCATATGAAATCCAACAATTAGTTGAAAAACTTCGAAAACACAAGTATATATGTTAATATCAATTAACGATTGAAATATATTCCAACTGTTTAAAAATGGATGTGCGTCCCTGGTTTTTCCTGCTCCTAATAACACAGCATCAGCAGTCGTTTTTAAATTGATCTGTATCAAAATTACAACTAAATATCATCAACACGATGTTATCATGTAATTACGTGAAAAGAAAACGAGAAAAAGTATGCAACCTTCTCCTACCACAAATTTTTTATTGCAACTTACACTGCAGCACTAGTGTAGTGTAGAGTACCTAGAGTATGTACCTACTATTTTAAAAATAAGTTAGTTATAAGTTAGTATTGTAATAATTATCCTCTGTGTTTGTAAAATGTTGAAAAAATAAAAATCTATAATGTATGATAATTAATTTTATTTATACATTCATTATTCCTAATTCACTTATTACATTTCGTTTAGAGCATCAAAATTATTCATATGTTAAATCAAGAAACCTCATTAATTAGATACATCTTAATATTATCTTGAATATGCACAATAAGTACGTAGTATCACGACGTAGTATTACACATCAGTCGAAAAAACAATAACATAGTCATTATCAATCGCAGTCGCCAGTGCCGGCGAATTGTTAAAGGTAATTTTTATGTTTTAACACCTATTCACTAGTTCACATGTGTATTCTCTTTATCTTCTTCTTTACATTCATAATTTTTGTTGTTTGAAACATTTTTCCATTTAAAAATGAAACACAGCATTTTATCTGCAAAATTCTAGAACAAACCGCTTATCTGTCCTCATATGCATCTCAAGTAATTCCCCTTATGGACGTATCCTCTTTCCCTCCCTTCCCCCCAGCCACCGAATGCTATGATCAATTAATAATATTTCTCGCCCACGTAAATTCTTGCCTTATCTCCTGTCGGATGCCTCTGCGCGCTTTTAAGAAGTTGTTATTTCATTTTAATTTGTATCTAACGTTCAGAGTGATAACATAATTCGATGTGAATTCAAAGTGATAATCGTGAGAATTACATCAAAATACTCTGCTATTTTTTCTAATCATTCTAATGAACATTGATGGTTTGATGTTGGGCCCTACACGTAGGTAGAAAATTGTCTAAGGCGCTTCGGTAAATCGGAGCTGCAAAACCTGTTGATGTTATTTTTCGAGGCATTAGCCGAGCAAAATTATTTTTCGAGGCACTAGCCGAGAAAAATTATTTTTTGTCATTAGTCGGGGAGAAATTATTTTGTGAGGTATTATAGCTGGAGTAAAATTATTTTTTGAGGTATTAACTGGGAAAAATTATTTTTCGAGGCATTAGCCGAGGAAAATTATTTTTGAAGCATTAGCCGAGAAAAAATATTTTTCGAGGCATTAGCCGAGGAAAATTATTTTTCGAGGCATTAGTCGAGAAAAATTATTTTTTGTCATTAGTCGGTGAAGAAAATTATTTTGTGAGGTATTATAGCAGGAGGAAAATTATTTTTCGAGGCATTAGCCGATGAAAAATTATTTTTTCAAGGCATTAGCCGGGGAAAATTATTTAGCGAGGTATTAGCCTAGGAAAATTATTTAGCGAGGTATTAGCCTAGGAAAATTATTGCTATATATTTCACCATCATTATACCCTCATTATACCCTTATTATACCCTCATTATACCCTTATTATACCCTCATTATACCCTTATTATAACCTCAATATAGCCTCACTATACCCTTAATAATTGTTTTGTCTGACTTGTTTGCTGGTTTAGTTACCGATTTGTATTTCTGTCTGATTGTATTAAAAACGATTATCAAAAACATCTTGTAATGTAATATGCATTTTCGAGGCATTAGCCGGGGGAAATTGACCACATAATTAGTTTAAAAAATTGTGACAGTAAAGCAAAACGTCACCACAAAAGAAATTGTGATTTCGCGGGTTTTTTGCAACAAAAATATCCGATATTCTGGCCAATTATTCTCGTCAGCGATCGAAAATGCACAGGTAGCGCTCTGATTGGTCGAAAAATGTGGAGCTAAAGTTGATCTTTTCACTACGATTTTGCGCAGCTAAGGTAACTTATTATTGTAAAATTTTATTTAAAAGTTTATGCAACCAGCAGTACACATAGAACCATATGTGCTGACCACATACATAGTCATGGGACGTCAGAGAAAAGTGGGCGGGGCTATGTGACGTCAGAGAAAAGTGGTGACTCACTATTATACGCCTCCTGTAAAAAGTGCGCATGCGTAATTGGTATTAATTGTAATGTATTACGCAATGTTGCGTAATAATTTTAATATTGCAGTAATATATGCATTTGATCATGTTTTTCAAATTATACACCGCCGCAAAATTATTCAGTTAGCGGATATTATAGCTGTATTAAATAGCTATAGTTGAACACTAGAAAATACACACATGCGCATTACTGATTTACCTTGCGAATTAACTTACTGTTTGAGACTAACCGCATCATGGTGGTGACGTCATTACGAACATGTCTTAACCTGATTACTCATATCATCGGGTCTAATGGTCTGAGAGCGTCACAACCAATCAAATTGCATTATCAAATTTCAAGGTTAAATTTTTTTGTTACTAACTGGAAATTTCTCTTCGCTGTCTCTCACCCGTATTGTCTTTTATTAAACAGTGAAGTGTGCACCGCAGCCCCATTTTTTGTGAAAAAATCTACAGTGGGCGCAACATGGAGGGGGACAAAGTCTTACACGTATGTATGTTTCTTCCATGTTTCCTTATTTTCACTAACTCTCTCTCCCTTTGATGGCTGTCGTGCTGCTTTTTGGGGCCCTGCATTGCAGGGTATGCAGTTTGTCTTAGACACGTTGGTAAACCGAGCCTCCAAAACTCGCAGATGTGTTGATATTAGACTTACTGGTGTACTCGAGAAGCGCCCTACCCCCCTCAATTTCCTATTTCAAAGTGTCATCGCACTCCACGTCACCAGGTCACCTTCCTGATGACGTCATCCCCTAAGTCACCTTTTGTTTACATCCCAGTATACCTGATGACGTCATCCTCTGTCACCTTCTTATAAGTTCCCACGACCCCAGACCCAATCGCCCCATACCCCCACTCTCCCCATACCATGTGACGTCAGAGAAAAGTGGTGGGGGTAGCTCAAGGTCAAATTTACTACGTACTACAGACGCAAATTTATGAATGAAAGTCCTCTGGGACGACTGAGCCAGAATGTCTCATCTTTCCCTATGACGTCATCCTCTGTCACCTTTTTATCTCAAGGTCACACCTGAAATTAACACCTATCGGCAAACATCAAAGGATGCCGCCTGATAAGTTCCCACGGTCCGCAGACCCAATCGCCCCATGCCCCCACTTCCGCCCCATACCATGTGACGTCAGAGAAAAGTGGTGGGGGCGGCTCAAGATCAAGGTCAAATTTACTACGTACTACAGACTCAAATTTATGAATGAAAGTCCTTTGGAAGGACTGAGCCAGAATGCCCCATCTTTCCCTACTAACGATTGTAGACAACAGTATATTGTAATACAAGTGTGGAAAGGGCTTCTTTGAAAAACTAGTACGACAGTTGGAGCATGACGTTAGCGAGCTCTCCTATCATACTAGTTTTTCAATGACCCTTTCCGCAAGTGTGTTACATACTATTTTTCCTACGATAGTAGGAAATATTCAAAATTAACACAAAAAATTGGAAATATAATATTAAAAATTTTAAGAAAAACAAATCACGTAGGCTTTCTGTCATAGTTGAGAGTAATAACAATATCTAAAACTGACAGTAGTGATTGTGAAAATGAGTTTATTGTAACCCGTCGGACATTTTACGGCAATTGTGAATCTAAACTTTCGTCACTGAAGTCAATAATATTCTCACAGCTTTGACTGTCGATTATCTGAACAATTTCTAATTCAGCAAAAAAGATGTCTCAAATTCAGTGGAAATCATGGATTTGATACTTATTACCGAGATTACAACAAATAAAGTGATATATGTATGTACATTTGAAAAATTCGCACTCAGTGGACAAAATGAGTGAGGAAATTATTTTCATTACTCAATGTTTCAAAAGCCTACTTTCACCATCAGGTTTCAATATCTGAAAACATGTGAATTCGTACTTTCGTAGAAAAGTACTTTGTCGCACACTTAGGTACTTTGCAACACACTTGCGACAAACAGCTGCTTTAAACATTAAAAACAATGTAGAAACATGAACTTTCTGAAGCATTTTTGGCCGTCTGGAGTGTAAACAACAATCACATATCGTTGACGTCTATGGTACTTGCGATTTATACATGGCCATGGTTTTACACACGCGTATGCGGCATAGAAACATCAAGTTTTTTAGCTTTAAGAAGTGATTAAAAAAGTTGATTTGTAAGAGAGGCTATAGAAACACTCTTTACACAATTTATTGTTCAATAAAGTCTGAAATAAACAAATAAAACGGATTAATTTTTAATCCGATATTTACTGGCGCCAACTCATAGCAGTTGTTTCAAGGCTATTTGTCAAGCGGCAAAATTCGCAATTCTAGGGTACCAGCTTTGAACTTTATTGTATGCTTAGTATTTGATTTTTAATAAAAATGCAGCCTAAAAGGATTTGTGTCATAAAATACTAAAAAAAACCCGGGGATATATTTTGATTATTTTCGTGCACGAGAGTTAGCAATTTAAAAATATGGATAAATAAAAAGGATACATATTATAAAACTATATTTATTGTAACATGGCAGACATCTATGCTCTGGTTTTCATATTTTTGAGAAATATAAAACCCGCGCAACACGGTTTCACGGAAAACAGCCAATCGTCGTAGAGGGACTGAATAGGAAAGACGAAAATGTAAACAGTTCCGCGAAATCGCGCTTTTTTGCGTTATTAATTAATAATTTAGTTTATTTGTAGTTCATATTGTAGTGATTAAGTGTTAATAATAATATTAAAATCCGTTCGAAACTTTTATTCGTCGAGTACCAGGTATAATATCTAACATCTATTCCCATTTCTTCCACTCTCAGTTCAATCCCTCTCAACCCATCGTTAAATCCATGTTTGCAAATCCCTGTGTTACATCATTATAGTTATTAATATAACAAGAATATTATGCGATTTATAATACCGAGGATGTTGTTAAGCGACGTGGTGAAACCGAGTCTCTTTGAACATCCAAGTGGGCTTAAATCGCATATATTCAAAGCTTAATCGTATCATCAAAGACAGCGATGTTAAAACAAATCAACAATTTATGGGAGGTTTTGATGTTATTATAGTTGTATCTAACGTATTAAATCTGTAACTAATGAATTATAACATTATAAGTATCTAACGTATTATTAGTAACTAAAATATTATGTTATTTATAATTATCAATAAATGTTGCATATTAAAAGGTAATAACAGTTGCTGATACGATTAAATAAATTATAGACCCTTTGCAAAGAAACTTTAACATAAAATGATTTTGACTTGCAATGTTGTAATCGCATTCATTAAAAAAACTCCAATAAAAAAGTCGCTTGTAGATAATAGGCCAGTCAAATTGTATCAGTTGCAGTAGTGTGAATCCAAGATTGCAGCTTCGAAAAACCTGTGCTTTCTGCGTAATACGTAAAAACCTGCAAAAGTTTCGTAATTTTTTCATTTGTTGCCTAATAACTCGTAATTTATGCGTTTTCGATATATAGTCGATGTTATCATTTTAAAGAACTTTTTTGCAACAATTTAAGCCCAACCGCAGCTCTATACGTCGAATAGTTTCCGAGATATGGCACTTCTAAAATGTTGAAATTTTTTGCTTTTTCGTAATTTTTGTGTTTAATTATCTGTAATTTCTCAACGAATAAAAATATTGTCTTCCTGTTTCTTTCATTAAATTTTTAGAACATTTCTGTATAAAATACATTATTGTAAATTTTGGAGCTCTCGAGATGTTGTCCAGAGCCGAGGTCATGTCCTCCTGCACTGGAAATTTTCCTCTGGAGTCGCTGGAGACTCCCAGGTAGGTCCATTTGGTGAGAACTTGGGCAGCAGGTAGAAGGCCAATAGATAGTCGAAAATAAGGTTCTGTAATAACCTTTACCTTCTTGACCTTCCCTGCTGGGATGTATGAAAGTGTTGAGCTTTTCTGGACGGTGAAGGAGAGCCCCATTCTCCCGGCTTTCTCTACTGGTCTTGTTAACCCGGTCTGGAGTCTCCATTTGGAACCAGCGACCAGCAGGAAATCGTCTGCGATAGCCAGATCTGAGAGCCGTTATATTCCCAAATGGTAGCCGCCATGTTGAATAGAAGTGGCGAGAGTGGGTCTTCTTGTCGTACTCCTTAGTTGAGCGTGCGCCCATAGTTTCCAGAACTGTTTCTGAATGGTGGTACAGGCGCGTAACGTATTTGGTGAATCCTGCTGGGAATCTTCAGTTGAGGACTGCTTATAATCGATTACTTAAATGGCTTCGGCAGGGTGCTTGGCTCTTTGGTGCACTCCGGGTCTACGTTTAGATCCGAAGGACTTCCCGCAGTGTTTGCACGTTATTTGGGGTGTTGGAAATGACAGGATTTGGTTCACTACTGATGGATGTGTGACTGAAACGGGCTGCAAACCCATCTCACACAATGCCTGCTGCATTCAAACGTTCACCTCTTCAAACGAAGGTCAGCTAGGCAAGTAGGGCAAGCATCTTATTTTCTTTTGTATTAAGCCCTGTAACTGGTTTTCTGTTGGGCAATAAATCATTATGATTATGATTATTATCTTAAGAGAACCCTTATCCAGTGGAGTTAACAATAAACTCGGCAATGATATAATATATATTTTACCCCCTTGTACCAACTGGGCCGAACCGCCAACATTTGTTCGGCCTGGGCCATAACAGCAACGTCACTAGAAGGCTGCTGGTCGGATCTTGGGTGTTACCTACTTTTGTACCCAATGTTTTTGCACCAGAGTAAAAACTAGAGGACCTTGTTAGGAAAATATGTGTCTACCAAACATTGGAATGGGGCGGTACGGCCGTAGAAGTACGGGTCTAACATTCTTCCGTGTGATGTCACACTACTTAGGTCATAGAACCCCTCGGAGTGCAGTTCTGTCACCTGAGTGGAGTCTAGAGTACTTCCTAAGATGTGTTTGGGTCTACCACTCATTAAATTGGAGCCGCACGACCAGTGGCATGTGTGGGTCTACCATCCTATCGGAAGGGCCGCACAGCCTATAGGAATGCGAATTTTTCAATCTTCCAAGTGCTTCCACTCATTGAACTGGGGCCGCACGATCAGTGACATGTGTGGGTCTACTATCCTCACGGATTGGGCCACACATCATTTAGGAATGCGGGTCTTACAATCCTCTGAGTGGAGCAAAACGACCTTAATAGTCATAGTTACTTACGTATGTGTTTACAGAACTTTGCTACGCCTCGTGCTGCAAATTTTCCATACATAAGGTAACAACCTTCGTTTCCTTGTTTCCTTACTTGTTACATAAATAGCTATTACGTCATTTATGCTACCTGTCATCATATCAACACTTATGGTTATGATACTTAATCGTATTATCAACTGTTATTACCTTTTAATATGCAATATTTAATGATAATTAACAACAACATAATACGTTAGTTACTTATAATATGTTAGATACAAACATAATAGCATCAAAACCATAATATGCGAACTGTCAACTATTTAACAGATAAAATTATTGATTTGTTTTAACATCGCTGTCGTTGATGGTACGATTAAGCTTTGAATATAACGCGAATATATGCGATTTAAGCTTCCTTGGATGTTCAAAGAGACTCGGTTTCACCTCGTCACTGAGCAACATCCTCGGTATTATAAATCGCATAATATTCTTGTTATATTAATAGCTATAATTTCATAATAAAGTTAAGTTATTATGTTGTCTCTTAATTATCCCGATAATAAGTAAATAATATTAAGTAGGTATTATATTAACTCGCTTAATTTTTATTGCCAAATTAAAATTTGCGTCGCTGAAACTATAATTTTTTAACTTACTTAATAGTCCAGTCAGGAGAGGTTTTGACTGAAGACTAATACATAACCAAGTGAAATTTGGCATGCGAGTAGTTAAAAACATACAGAAACAAAACAAAAAATTCGCTCCACCTCGGAATGCTCCGCTTCAAAGAATTCTGAATATTTTCAATATCTATGAATAAAATTGTAAACTCGTGGAGGATTATCTTCACCAAATCATCCCCAATCACATGCAACTATTTGGAGGGTTGTGTGTTGTACGTTCGAAAAGAAAACTGATTTTCGCTACCTTCTTTATTTATAGGTTATGATCTTTTATTAGGAAAACATCTGTTACATGTACGTAGTAGTACAATTGATGAAACAAATTACAGAATCTTGTTAATTAGGATTTGTACTTAACGATAAGCTCATTAAAAATCAATTTAAGGGGCCAAAAAGTGATCTATTTTCAAAAATGCTCGTGCCCGTGATAAATAAAGAAATCTATGAGATAGCGAAAATCAGTTTTTTTTTTGGACGTACAACACACAACCCTCCAAATAGTTGCATGTGATTGGGGATGATTTGGTGAAGATAATCCTCTCTACAATTTCATTCATAGATATTGAAAATATTGAGAATTCTTTGAACGACTTCTAATACTGAGTTATGATTCTTTAAAAAGCAATTTTCTCGGTATAAACGGGATCGGAAATGATGTTCTTTAACGAAGTTATACCACATTCATTCTGTAGCGGCGAATTTATTACGTCATTCGCAATGTAGCGCCTACTATACAGAAAATTCTCAAGTCATTCGATTATTAAACAGCAGGTGCCTACACGGTGCTACTTATGAAAAATTTTCAAAGACCATTTTGATAGAAAATTTCCTCAGCTTTCATCCTGTCAACACAGTTTTCCAAAATCTTTGATAGTTTTCGAGGAAAATGCGTTACAAGAAAATTTTGAGTTTCAACAGAAAATTTTTGTGGGAAGCGGAGCATACCGAGGTGGAGCGAATTTTGATTTGTTTCTGTATGTTCTTAACTACTCACATACAAAATTTCACTTGGTTATGTATTAGTCTTGGGTTTCAATCAATTTTTGACTCTCCTGGCTGGACTATAAGAATACTTTTAAATGTGTCGGTATGTAAAATATAATAAAATTTGTAAAAGTACTGATATGATGTCCTGAATTGAAAAACCATAAACTGTATCTCGATTCCAACTCAGCAAAAAGATTTATTAATGTTAGTATCCGGATTATTCGGAATGACATCATCTAAATTCCCTTAAATTACTGTTATATCAGATACGTTGCAGCTTTGAACATGTTTAGTGCCTTTTTAAATATTTTTTGGTCTTAAATAGTTAATATAAATACTTTGAAATTCATATTTAAGGAATAAAACCATCGAAATAATACGGTACCCTACAATGGCTATTTTTTGCCGCTGCGATCGAATGTGCATCGCCTGTCAGCGGTACGCATCTAGCCTATATAATAACGTATGTAACTATTTGAAATTAGAAGAACTTTTCAGAACTCGTATTAAAAAAATTGATGTTGCCTTGCCAAACATAAACGTCTAGTCATTTTAAAAGGAAATCGTTATATTTAATACCTTCGAACACCACGTTTATATTTATTTATAAGGAATAATTGTAATAAAATAAAAACATTATATTGTGTACTTACCGTTTCTATAGCCATTTTATTGCGCTATTTTCTGGTACCTGATGTGTCTTATCTGAAAAATTAGATTTATAATGAAAATACAAATTGTCTTCTCCAATTTTGCATCAGTAAAATGTAATTAAAATTGTAATTAGTCTGATTATTCAACGCCAAGTAAATAAGACAATGTGGTGCTCATTTCAAACCAATCAGGAGGAGATCGACATACAACTGACTGTTCATTTCATTTATCATCAATCAAAAGTAAATCAATAAAAATGCAGGATTCCTAATTACGTAACAATTAAATCACAGTACAAGTAGGTATACTAGGCGTATACTGGACCATTTCAAGCTCATGGACACCCTGTATATGCCCAGGTGACCTAGAAACTTGCTGATGGCGTTGCTCACTTGTTGCTAACTTCAAGTTCATCTTGACTTCTATTTCAAGGTCATGGACACCCTGTATATACTCAGGTGACCTAGAATCTCGCTGATGACGTTGCCCACTTGTCGCTAACTTCAAGGTTATCTTGACTTTCATTTCAAGGCCATTCCCACTTCCAGGGGTGTTTCTTGCCTCATCCGCATGCCTCATGCCTCATCCGCCATGCCTCATCCGCATGCCTCATCCGCATGCCCCATGCCCCATCTGCAAGGTCACCCCTGTTGTCCACTTGTTGACCTATATTTCAAACTTTCTCATTAACGCTGTGACGTAGCTGCTCACTTAAGGTCATTCAGACTTCCACGTAGAAAAAAACATTTAAACTTTGAGGTTATGTAGACTTTTATTGCAAGGACATTTAAACTTCCTCTTGACATAGCTGCTCACTTCAGGTCATTCGAACTTCCATGTAGAAAAAACATTTAGACTTTGAGGTTATGTAGACGTTTATTTCAAGGTCAATTAAACTTCCATATATGTTATTTGAAATAACATGTTAGTTAATAAGCTAAAAACCACAATGTGATATGAAACAGGAAGTATGCTAATGAGTGAGTAATTTTTAAAACCACAATGTGATAAGAAACAGGAAGTATGCTAATGAGCTAACAGTTTTTAAAACCACAATGTGATATGAAACCGGACGTGCTTTAATGAGAAGAAAAATAAGAAGAAGTATGGAAATTTTTGTAGTGATAAGAATAAATTATATAAGAGCTGAATTATTGACGATGCTGTTCATTGTTTACGTTTTCGATAATTCACAGAAAAATTGTATAGTGTTCAGTAAGAATTACAGAAAAATGAGAAATAACTAGAAGTTACAGTAAGAAGAACGAAATTTGGAACAAATATCATACTAATTGAATTAGAACATTGTGTTTTATTTTTACCTCGTCGCAACGGTACTGATAACGATTTTTTGGCAATTATTGAAGAATTACGTGAAGCTGAAATAATTGAGGATTAAATCAGTATCCCAAGGTTATCCTGACTTCCATTATCGTGACGTTACCACTCAAGGTCATTCAGACTTCCATATTTAAGGTGAATATTAGTGTTTTTTTTTACTTTGGAGTGGGGGTTTGCATATATAACAGATGTGCTATTGTACTTTTATTTATACATGTTAAGTGATTTTGTCAACAATATAAAAAATTACATATAAAATAATTGCATTAAGTGTAATTGAAGATGCATATAGACTGCAATTATTTTCTCAAGAATTATATGAGAATTATAAAATTAAAATTAATTCATACACAGTTGAAAATAAAGACGAATTACTTGAAATAATTGGAAAGTATGTTTCAATGTTATATATTTGTAAATTAATTTCTAAAGAACAATTTATGAATATAATAGATTTATATGATGGACACAATTTGAGAAAAATTTGGTTTAATTTACCGATAAAGGTTAAACTAGATTATAACGTGTTGCAAAAATTACCATGTGTCGATCATTATAATTTACCATATGCGACACATATTGATTACAATTTGGAAAAAAATCAATACTACTTAATATGATTGATTTTATCACGTTTCTACCTTCACGATTTGATGTTTTAGACGAAGAAGACGTTAAATCTCTCCTGATAAATTCCTACTTAACCGTTGAGAAGAAAGAAGATTCCAGTGAAATTAATTTAAAATTCACTAAAAATAATGCAGATAATTAAAGTAAAAATTAATGATGATGATGAACCCAATGTAGTTGTTAATTCAAATTATATGGATAATGTGTTAATTAACGGGGGTATTACATCAAGTTGTTGTTCTGTTTGGCCACCAAAACTATCATTTAGTATAAGTAAATATAGCGAAGTATTTAAGTTTGTTGAAGATGAAGATTTTTAAAAACCTTATCGCACTCATAGTTTTATGGGTAGAGTTTTTGATAATTATGATGTTAATTTTAAATACGAATGGATTATGGTTTTCAAAGTTAATAAAAATGTCACAGTAGAGAAGTTATTTAGCCTGCTAAAAACGTATTATTTGTGGAATCCCAAAAAGAATGAAATTTATTTTAAAAAAACAGATTTAAAATTATTTAATGAGAGATTTGATTTTGGAGATAATGAGTCAGTAAAAATAGAAGAAATTAATGTTAATGATATTACGTGTACTATTTGGTTATAAAACTGAAGAAGAGTAATTTTGGAAAATGGCTTTTAATTGTTCTTTATCTACATCTGCTTCTACTGATAGTGTTGACACGTCAGTAGATAACGCTAATGATGATAATAACGATAACATGTCAAAATTAAGTTATAAAGTAATTAGTGAGAACATAAGAAATGCATTATTAACTATGAAAACTAATATTGAATTATTAATTGAAAATAAAAAAAGTAGTAATATGAATAATATAACTTTATACGCGTAAACATGTAAATAAAATCTTGATAATTACATATAAATATGTATTTTTTATGTTAAATGCAATTATCTTTATAGTCAATTGTTTTTGTATTTCTGAAAATAATTAATTTGGAGGGGGATTGAGATAAGAACTTTTTATATAAAGCAAAATTTTAATTTTATTCAGTTATAAACTTTTAAACACATTTAAGAGGAACATTGTTTCTATAAAATGAGTAAACAAGAAAAAAATATTAATGAAACACATACAAAAATGCTTAAACGAGAGATAAATAATCAAAATTTGTTTACTTTTGGTGATATAGAAACAATTTCAAAACGAAACACATCGTTTTGGGGTAGAAAATATTTTATTCTACATACATTTCATGATTTTATAAAAGACTTAAATTTAACTACTCATAAATATTATAAAGTATATGATTTAAATAAATCAAATTGTTTTAATGATAAGATAGTTATAAGAATAAATGATTATAAATTATCATGTCGTATTGTTCTACATTATGATGGAGAACGATTACGAGATGATGATGAAATCAAATATTATAATGAATTGTGTAACTTAGGTTTACTCTATATTAGAATATGTATAATTTTTGGTAAATATCAATTACAACTGCTTGAAAAAAAATATTTTAAAGCATAATGTGAAAAATGTAATTTAAAAAAATGTAATAAATTAAAATGAATTATTAATTATGTGTCATTTCATGTTTGTATTGCACCTTATGATGTTTGTTTACATACACATTGTTTTAATTAGTCATATGTCAGCTGATGAAATATTTGATAATTTAGAAGTGAATGTGGTTGATAGAAGTATTAAAATTATAATTCAAAATAAAGAGGTATATGAAATATATAGAAGAGAAAATAATTCTGATTATTATGTGATAAAAATCGAAGATAAAGATGAAAGTGAAGTGACTAGTTTTGTGGTACAAAATAATCAAGTGTATTATGAAGATTGGAAAACACTTATACCTAGTTTATATGAATATAAAGATGGAGGACGAAATGTAGATTATTAATTTTTCATATAAATAAATGGTACAACAAAGAAATAAATCATTATAAAAATGAGTGTTAATAAGTTTGGACATTATGAAGCGCATAGTAGTTCTACTACTGCTGCTGCTGCTTCTGCTGCCATAAATACAAGTCATTTATTATCTACTATAGGGATTAAACGTACTAAAAATAACGATTTAGATTTTGAATATAAACAATTGTAAAATATTAAAGAACCAAATTATAATGCGGATGCTTGCACAAAACAGTATGTTGAGAAATTATGTACTAATTTAAAGAATATAGTGGAGACGCATACCAAAAATATAGCTTCTTTCAAAAACTTTAAAATTGAAATGCAGCGTAAATTAATAGATATACATATTGAGTGTGTTAAAATAAAACAGTTGGAAAAAAGTATAAATATTACAGCGGATCAATTTGCAAAAAACTTAAAATATGGAATCGATAGTATAAAATATCAAACCAATAAACAATTTGAAGAGAATAATGAAAATTTAAAAGATAGTGTAATTGTACCAATTATTAAGGCCCAATTAAAAATAGTTCAAGATGACATAAGTAAATTACAAGAAATTAATAAAAATTTAACTCAACAAATTGTTGATCAAAAATTTGAACAGAATAATCAGAATTTAAAAGATAATGTAATTGTACTATTAATTAAGACCCAATTGAAAATAGTTCAAGAGGAAATAATAAAAGCAAATATTAAAGACATGATTTCTTATCGAGGACAAATAAATATTATACTTACTGATCAGTTGATGAAAAAAATAAGTGATTTGAAAACCGAGTTGTTAGAAGATATAAATGAATTAAAATTGAAATTAGATTATAATACTACGCAAAATAAAAATTCACTAGAATTAATAAATCAAAATTGAAAATTGCTCAAAATATTTTCGTTGTTTATTTAGTGTTACAATTAAATGCTGACACGTATGACATATTAAATTCTAAAAACAAAAATGAATATGCTATTCCATGTAATGGTTATATAATTGAAACAAAATATTATGCTGATAATGATAACGAAAAATTTAAGGGCATTTTAAATCTTGAAATACTGCTAGTGAAAAACTTAAAAGTTAAAAAGTATGATAAATTGAGTTTTTATCCTCAAATTGTAAATAAATTGACTTCAAAAACTGTATACGTAGAATTAATTATGTCCACTAATTTGGTATATGATGATGTAAAATATGCTTTAAATGGAAAATAATTAGGTTTTATAAATAAAAATAGAATGTAATACACATGTTTTTTAATATAATAAAATTATTATACAATATTATATGTTTTTTATTATTTTTACACCTTACAATACCTTAATAATAATTTTTAACCTAATTTTGGATGATATTTAAATACAATTCCACATCCAACATAATAAATACATGATCTATTATAACAAGAAAAACTTCCTTCATTATATTTAGAAGGAGGAATGAATGTCCAACAATGGCGTCCCTTACATCCAGGACATTTTTTAGGTAAACCCATACATTCTGGTTTTACACAATATTGACAAATCATATTTAAAAAATAGTATAATGAAATTCAGTTATTAAACTTATCTCAACATTTATATTAATCAAAGAAAAAATACATGTCATCATCTTCAGAACATTGCGAACAATCTGATATATTTGGTGGTAGACCATCAATATGTGTCGCATATGGAAAATTATAATGATCGACACATGGTAATTTTTGCAACACGTTATAATCTAGTTTAATTTACCGATAAAGGTTAAAATAATAAAAAACATATAATATTGTATAATAATTTTATTATATTAAAAAACATGTGTATTACATTCTATTTTTATTTATAAAACCTAATTATTTTCCATTTAAAGCATATTTTACATCATCATATACCAAATTAGTGGACATAATTAATTCTACGTATACAGTTTTTGAAGTCAATTTATTTACAATTTGAGGATAAAAACTCAATTTATCATACTTTTTAACTTTTAAGTTTTTCACTAGCAGTATTTCAAGATTTAAAATGCCCTTAAATTTTTCGTTATCATTATCAGCATAATATTTTGTTTCAATTATATAACCATTACATGGAATAGCATATTCATTTTTGTTTTTAGAATTTAATATGTCATACGTGTCAGCATTTAATTGTAACACTAAATAAACAACGAAAATATTTTGAGCAATTTTCAATTTTGATTTATTAATTCTAGTGAATTTTTATTTTGCGTAGTATTATAATCAAGTATTGTTGGAAACACCCGTGGTTGCTGATGAATTGGGCCAGGTGGAAGCTCATTTCGCCATGTTTTCTTTCTAACCATTACAGAATGGTTAGAAAGAAAACATGGCGAAATGAGCTTCCACCTGGCCCAATTCATCAGCAACCCCGGGTGTTTCCAACAATACTTGCACAGGATAGGGAAAGTCGACTCAAGTAGATGTCTGTCGTGTGCAGCAGACATAGATTCGGCGGAACACAGCATCTTGGCCTGTGAAAGATGGAAAGAGGTGCGAGAAAGACACGGAATAGCCGAAATAGAAACAGAGGGGGCAGTAGGACACATGCTAACTAGCGACGAAGGATGGGCAGCGGTTGCCAACGCCGTGAAAGATATTCTAACAACGAAGGAAGAAGAAGAAAGGCAGAGAGAAAGAAGCCGCAGTGTAGAAGAAAACTGAGAAAATTAGCAAAGGAGACATCTGAAGGAGGAGAAGTAATGCTACCCAGCGGTTCCACCTTCTTCGAGGGCTAGGGGGACATAAGAGTTTAGTGGGTAGGCAGATCTTCGGACCTGAGTCCCACACTACCTACAACCCTACGGGGGATATGCGCTGCCATCGGCATCATATCAGGTGTGCATGAGCATTCTCTTCAACCCCAACAAAAAAAAAAAAAAAAAAAAAAAAAAAAAAAAAAGTATTATAATCTAATTTCAATTTTAATTCATTTATATCTTCTAACAACTCGGTTTTCAAATCACTTATTTTTTTCATCAACTGATCAGTAAGTATAATATTTATTTGTCCTCGATAAGAAATCATGTCTTTAATATTTGCTTTTATTATTTCCTCTTGAACTATTTTCAATTGGGTCTTAATTAATAGTACAATTACATTATCTTTTAAATTCTGATTATTCTGTTCAAATTTTTGATCAACAATTTGTTGAGTTAAATTTTTATTAATTTCTTGTAATTTACTTATGTCATCTTGAACTATTTTTAATTGGGCCTTAATAATTGGTACATTTACACTATCTTTTAAATTTTCATTATTCTCTTCAAATTGTTTATTGGTTTGATATTTTATACTATCGATTCCATATTTTAAGTTTTTTGCAAATTGATCCGCTGTAATATTTATACTTTTTTCCAACTGTTTTATTTTAACACACTCAATATGTATATCTATTAATTTACGCTGCATTTCAATTTTAAAGTTTTTGAAAGAAGCTATATTTTTGGTATGCGTCTCCACTATATTCTTTAAATTAGTACATAATTTCTCAACATACTGTTTTGTGCAAGCATCCGCATTATAATTTGGTTCTTTAATATTTTACAATTGTTTATATTCAAAATCTAAATCGTTATTTTTAGTACGTTTAATCCCTATAGTAGATAATAAATGACTTGTATTTATGGCAGCAGAAGCAGCAGCAGCAGTAGTAGAACTACTATGCGCTTCATAATGTCCAAACTTATTAACACTCATTTTTATAATGATTTATTTCTTTGTTGTACCATTTATTTATATGAAAAATTAATAATCTACATTTCGTCCTCCATCTTTATATTCATATAAACTAGGTATAAGTGTTTTCCAATCTTCATAATACACTTGATTATTTTGTACCACAAAACTAGTCACTTCACTTTCATCTTTATCTTCGATTTTTATCACATAATAATCAGAATTATTTTCTCTTCTATATATTTCATATACCTCTTTATTTTGAATTATAATTTTAATACTTCTATCAACCACATTCACTTCTAAATTATCAAATATTTCATCAGCTGACATATGACTAATTAAAACAATGTGTATGTAAACAAACATCATAAGGTGCAATACAAACATGAAATGACACATAATTAATAATTCATTTTAATTTATTACATTTTTTTAAATTACATTTTTCACATTATGCTTTAAAATATTTTTTTTCAAGCAGTTGTAATTGATATTTACCAAAAATTATACATATTCTAATATAGAGTAAACCTAAGTTACACAATTCATTATAATATTTGATTTCATCATCATCTCGTAATCGTTCTCCATCATAATGTAGAACAATACGACATGATAATTTATAATCATTTATTCTTATAACTATCTTATCATTAAAACAATTTGATTTATTTAAATCATATACTTTATAATATTTATGAGTAGTTAAATTTAAGTCTTTTATAAAATCATGAAATGTATGTAGAATAAAATATTTTCTACCCCAAAACGATGTGTTTCGTTTTGAAATTGTTTCTATATCACCAAAAGTAAACAAATTTTGATTATTTATCTCTCGTTTAAGTATTTTTGTATGTGTTTCATTAATATTTTTTTCTTGTTTACTCATTTTATAGAAACAATGTTCCTCTTAAATGTGTTTAAAAGTTTATAACTGAATAAAATTAAAATTTTGCTTTATATAAAAAGTTCTTATCTCAATCCCCCTCCAAATTAATTATTTTCAGAAATACAAAAACAATTGACTATAAAGATAATTGCATTTAACATAAAACATACATATTTATATGTAATTATCAAGATTTTATTTACATGTTTACGCGTATAAAGTTATATTATTCATATTACTACTTTTTTTATTTTCAATTAATAATTCAATATTAGTTTTCATAGTTAATAATGCATTTCTTATGTTCTCACTAATTACATTATAACTTTATTTTGACATGTTATCGTTATTATCATCATTAGCGTTATCTACTGACGTGTCAACACTATCAGTAGAAGCAGATGTAGATAAAGAACAATTAAAAGCCATTTTCCAAAATTACTCTTCTTCAGTTTTATAACCAAATAGTACACGTATATCATTAACATTAATTTCTTCTATTTTTACTGACTCATTATCTCCAAAATCAAATCTCTCATTAAATAATTTTAAATCTGTTTTTTTAAAATAAATTTCATTCTTTTTGGGATTCCACAAATAATACGTTTTTAGCAGGCTAAATAACTTCTCTACTGTGACATTTTTATTAACTTTGAAAACCATAATCCATTCGTATTTAAAATTAACATCATAATTATCAAAAACTCTACCCATAAAACTATGAGTGCGATAAGGTTTTTAAAAATCTTCATCTTCAACAAACTTAAATACTTCGCTATATTTACTTATACTAAATGATAGTTTTGGTGGCCAAACAGAACAACAACTTGATGTAATACCCCCGTTAATTAACACATTATTCATATAATTTGAATTAACAACTACATTGGGTTCATCATCATCATTAATTTTTACTTTAATTATCTGCATTATTTCTAGTGAATTTTAAATTAATTTCACTGGAATCTTCTTTCTTCTCAACGGTTAAGTAGGAATTTATCAGGAGAGATTTAACGTCTTCTTCGTCTAAAACATCAAATCGTGAAGGTAGAAACGTGATAAAATCAATCATATCAAGTAGTATTGATTTTTTTCCAAATTTGGAAAGTATAATTTTAGCATTTTGTATTAAATATTCTGTATTCCCTTCTAAATCAACAATTTTTATGATGGGTTTGTAGTTTGATTTAGCTTGTCCAAGTTCGTTTAATTTTTCCATTCTTTTCAACAACAATTTCTTTAATAATAATAATAATAATAATAATAATAATAATAATAATAATAATAATAATAATAATAATAATACTTACAATACTTGCAGTGTGTGTGTTGGAGTCGTAGTACTGTACTAGTATTTTTTAAAGAAAATATTGTTGTTGTTGTTGTTGTTGATTTTGATGACTTCTTATTTTTCTTCTCATTAGAGCACATCCGGTTTCATATCACATTGTGGTTTTAAAAATTGTTAGCTCATTAGCATGCATCCTGTTTCTTATCAGATTGTGGTTTTATAAATTGTTAGCTCATTAACATATATCCGGTGTAATATCGCATTGTGGTTACACATTGTGGTTTTGTGAAATTTATTTAGTAATTAAATTTGATTTATTTATCCATGAATTGTGTGTATCATCAAATCCCAACCATTTTACAAAAACTTTTGAACCCTTTGTGTGTAATACTTTGTCAACTAAGTATACATCGGGATATTTGGTTTTTTGCAATTCTTGTTCATAGAAACCGCCTTTAATAATATTATCTTGTAAATCTTTAATTTCATATGTTCCTGGATTTGTATGTTTTATTTTATGAATTATAAAAATTTCAGTTGTCCAATAGGGTAGTTTACCAATTTTTTTTTAAATTCTTTATTGAAACTTCATGTTATTTGAAAGCGATTGAGAGTACTGATAAGCCTTAATTGTTCTTAATAAAGCTGTAATTAATTTTTAAAGTTTGTGTGACGTAGATGTACAACTGAAAATCTTCCCAATCAATGGGGCTGGAATTAAAAAGTACTCATGTCAAATCAACTGTTTTTAAATGTTACAAAATATAAAATACAATTTGGTAGTTTCTTTATTACTGTATGTAAGAATACACGTGAAAATATATTATTTAGATATATAATTTATAAATTTGCCTTCAAAAATTTGATCCTGAGTTTTAGTACCACTTATATGATTCGCAGACCTATGTCATTCAACATATCTTGCAATGGGAGTATTCGGTCAAAGCTTATCAATTTTCATTACAGATTTAGCAAAAAAGTATGATTTTATGCTAGCGCGCTAAACTGCACATATTTTACTACAAAATTCGGGCAAGGTACATTGGAATTATCAAAGAATTTAATTTAATTTTTGTTACTTCAATTAATGACATTGATTGGATTGATAACGGATCCACGATATCTACGAAATATATTATAAAATGTCAAATTGGTTAAATATTTTGACAATTATAACGTTTGTCTGTCCCTATGGTTTGTATTTATATTTTACGGCTAATATCGAAGACTCAACGAAGCTAAGTCCCTAACGTGTAACTTTATTTGGCAGAAATCGTTATAAATAAATTTAACTTCTTGTGATTAATTTTTAAAGTACATTACTTTACATGACAGATAAAGAAACACTACGTTGAACAAAGATAGACGGCATACACGTTACAATAATTCAGAATAGGATAGATGTGTGAGAGAGAGAGCTTGAGAGAGAACGCATTACTGTGACGTAGATGTACGATACATAAAATCTCAAATATTTAAAGAACTATTAACTTTTTGAAAACTTTTTTCATGGCAATAACTTATTACTGGGGTCTCCTTTCAATATAATTGACTGGATTGCTAATTTGCTACTATGGTAAACTACCCTATTGGGTTCATAACCCTTTTGAAAAATATGTTTATGTTTACTGATTCTAACATGATCCCCAACATTAAATTTTGATTTGCCACTTATTTTAATATTATTATAAATTTTTTTTAGTACTTCTTTTTCATTTTTTTTCCTAACATTTATAGGTTTCATACGAATAGTTCTATGTTGTCTGTTATTATATTCTTTAACAAGTTTATTTAAAATGTTTGACCAGTTATGTGATCCTTGATAATTAAATTCACGCCACATATTGGTTTTTAATGTTCTATTAAATCGCTCACAAACTGAAGCTTTAAGATTGCTATAATATGTTGAATAATGATTTATATTATATTTTTCAGTTAATTGTTTGAATTTAGCATTATAAAATTCTTTTCCGTTATCAGATTGTAAATTTTTCGGAACACGACCTTTGTTAAGTATATTTTTAAATGCAATTGAAACATCTTCAGCATATTTGGTTTTAACTTGTTTTACCCATGCATATTTAGAAAACACATCTATCACTGTTAATAAATATTTATATCCCTTATTTTGTTTTGTGTAAGGAATCATTTCAACAAGATCACATTGCCATAAATCATCAAATCCTTTAGTTATAACTCTTCTGCGTGGAAAGTTTTTACGTGCAGGTCTATGTAACTCGTTTACAACTTGTAATTTACTCATGATTAATTATTTTTAATAATTTTCAACAAATATTTTTGCCAAATTTGGATTTATTCAATTATATTAGCTTCACGTAATTCTTCTATTATTGATAAAATTTCATTATCATGACCAGTATGACCAGCGTCTTTAGAAGCAATTAATAATTTTAATCTGTCAACAAGTTCATTGGGATCATCCCAGTAAACTAAATCAGTATTTTTGTTTGTAAGGCTCATATATTTAGGAATAATACCAAATCCTTTAGTGGATTGACTTCTAGTTTTTTTCCTATATTCACTAGCATTTGTTATTGCTGGTTTTATAATAGTTTGATATTTTATATTTGAAGATCCATTTATTTGTCCGTTTGCACTGTATCCTCGTTTATGCGCGTTTGTTTTAAGAACAATATCAATATATATTTTTTAATCATTTTCAGTATATATTTTTGAATCAGGATTTTTTAAAAATAAGAGTTCGTATAAACCTGTTGTACCTACATACCATTTATTGTTAACTAGTATATCATTTTTATCAATATTAACTGTTGTATTTCCAATTACCCAGTCCCCATCATTATTTTTATGAATTCCATAAATATAATCTTTTTCTCTATCGTCAGCACTAACATAAAATGTAAAATACTTAACGGCAATATCACCAAATATATTAATTAATTTATGTTTTTCATCGCTTGCTGATTCCAAAGATTGACGTACAATTGAAGTTGGTGATGAAGCTTCATCGTTTCCTTCTAATTCGAATACAGTTTCATCATTTAAAAATCTTGTTCTTGGTGTAGCAAATGGTGTTTCTGGTTCAAGCCTAATTTTAGCTTTTTTACGTTTCCTTCTTTTAGACTTAGGAGTAAATGGTGTTGAAAATTGTTGATTTGTTTCATTTTCATGCTTGATATTTTCATCATCCACCAATTCTGATTTAACTAATTCTTTTAAAGGTTGTGTAATCGGTTTAAATGTTTCTTCAAGTTGATATTTTGTTTCAGCTTGACCACGTTTAAGATTTTTATATTTATCACGGATAGATTTACTTACGCTTATTATTCGTTGAAGTGTTTCTTTATTTTTTACATTCATGTTTGCATATCTGTCTGTCTGTCTGTCTGTCTGTTTGTCTGTCTGTCTGTCTGTCTGTTTGTCTGTCTGTCTGTCTGTCTGTTTGTCTGTCTGTCTACGTACTATTTAATTATATATAAGTACATATACTTATATATTGAACAAATGGGCATTAAAGGTAATAAAACAAAATTTCCATTAACAATATTTTATTTGAACTTAAACTTAATTACAAGACATTCAACATTAAGATTAAGTACACATTAAGTATCATTCCTCATCCACATGCTGCCATGCTGCCATCTGCCGGTTCTCATGCATCAGAATGATTTTTAATTTCCAAAGATTTAATACTAGTAGTAATATTACGTAAATTTTCATATAACAAAATTTTCCCTTTAATATTTGCTATATTTTCTAAATGTTTGTTAATTTTTTTCAGTAATTTCACCTTATTTATTTCATTATTTATACATACATCTGATAACTTTGTTATCTTATTCATATTAATATGAGAGTGTGTGTGTACGTGTATACTATAACTATTCGTTTTCTAAATCTAAACAAGTATTTATACGTGTGTGTAAATATTATTTTAAAAAATTGTGAAATCCTTCTCTATATCTTCCATCATGTATGTCACTATCTTTATCAATTACAGCAAACCCATATTTTTGTTTCCAACAATTTGAACAAAATTCTTTAAATTTTATAAAATCCATATCCGTATTTACATGATCACTGTAAATATGTCGCAAATTCATTTCATCTTGTTTAAAAATCACAATAAATTTACATTATCTCTAATTAAATGTTTAGGAATACGAGCATACGTTTGACATAAATAGAAACAATCAACACAATTATGACGTCCCATGCTAAAATATTCCCGAATGCAATCCTGTTTATCACAAGCAACATCATCAAAAATAAATATGGAATTTTTATTGCATTTTGCGGTTTCATAATATTAGTGTTATCAGTGTAAGAGAAAAAACCCATACCTTTTACACGAGATATACATTCTTTAAGAAATGTATACTTGGGCTGATTTAAAGACTTGGAATATAAATAAATATTTTCAAATTTTAATCCATTTGAGTGTGTTAGTAAGCTTAATACAACATTAGTTTTACCACAGTTTGAGGGGCCACAGATAATACATCTAATTGTGTTTGGTAATAAATTACTATGTTCTCTGTTGTTTCTTTATTAATATCAAAATTTTCCACTACTAAACTTTGATTTTGACGAAGGAAACGCATTCTATCACATATTTTCTAGAAATGATATAAATAGACCATGTTACCTATTATATATTTCAAACAGGTGTTAACTATCAATGATTCAACATCAAACGGGGACAGGTTTTCTAAATTCAGCTATAAATTCTCTTCCATTTGAACTTCATATTCCAGGTTATCAATATTGTGGTCCAGGTACAAAATTTAAAAAAACCGTTTAGCTCGCGGAGATCCCGGAATAAATCCTTTAGGTGCTGCTTGTAAAGAACACGACATAGCATACTCAAAAAGTAATCATTTAAGTGATAGATAGATAGATATAGCTGATAAAATATTACAAGAAAAGGCTTGGTCAAGAGTTTTAGCAAAAGACGCATCGAAAAGTGAAAAAATTTCAGCTGGAATAGTTACGAGTGCTTTGAAAGTAAAAACAAAATTTGGAATGGGTAAACGTAGACAAATAAAAAAAACGTAAGTCACGTAAAACTAGAGGAGTTTTACCATTTTTACTATTATTATTACCGCTTATAGGTAAAGCTTTGTTAGCTGGAGCTGCTAGTGGAGCTGCATCTTATGCTGTTAAAAAAGCGTTAAACAAAGGAAAAGGATTATATAGGGTGGGCCAACTCATAGGTTATTTTGACACTGACAGCTTTTTCCCACTCGAAATCTTGATAGCAAGTAAGTATCATACCTCCGCGGTACGAAATGAGTCGCTTTACGCTTGAGCAACGTTGGGAAATATTGCAAATTTATTTCCAAAGTGAGTGCTGTGTAGCCCAAACAGTGCATTTGTTGAAAAGAAGATTTTTACAGAGCCATGGTATCCGACTTTTTTTACTGAAATTGAAGACATGGATTTGGACTACCTCTGATTCATACAGGATGGCGCGCCATGCCATACAGCCCATGCCACAATCGATCTTTTCGGCACCAAATTCCCAAATCATGTTATCATCCGTCTTGGCGATGTCAATTGGCTGCTTCGGACCTGCGATTTGACCCCTTTTTTGTGGTGAAGCGTGAAGGACCGATGTTATGCTAACAATCCAGAAACGATTCAGGCCAATATCATCCAAGCAATCCGTGAGCTACAGCCCGAAACAATCAACCAGGTCTTGGAAAATTGGGTCACAGAATGCGCTACTGCGAAGCCAGCCGAGGCAACCACTTGAACGAAGTTGTGTTCCATAATAAATGGGAATGTTTGCTCTTACTAATAAAGCCATAATACATGGAAAAAAAATTAATTTTGTTCATTTTATTGCATTTTCAAAAAAAACTTGTATTTGGCCCACTCTATATATACGTCCATATAAAAGAGGAGCAGGAAAGAGAAGAAAAAAAAACACCATTAGAAAATTCTTTATGCGAAACGATTTACCGAAAAAACCTTTTAAAAATGAATGTGCTATAGTTAACCTGGATAATAGTGAGGGTCCTGGAACACATTGGGTTGCATATAAAAAATATGATAATTCAATCGTTTATTATGATAGTTTTGGTAAATTACCACCTCCACTTGAACTAGTAAATTATTTTGGTAAAAATGTTAACATTAAATATAATTATAAATAGGATCAAAATTTTAATTCTGTTAAATGTGGACATTTATGTTAAAATTTTTTATATAAATAGTTGTACAATAAGTTATTCCATATTAGTGTTATTAAAATGTCACTAACAGTAACAATTACGGGGAAATCTAATGAACTAAGTAGTGACTTTTTCCCACCAATAGAACTAAATGATGGTGAGTATGTAATTGGATTAACTAATTTTCATACATATAATTATTCAGTTACTATTATACATCAATTGATGAAAGATGTATGCACAAGTAATATTATATTTCATACTATTTTTAGTATACATATCTAAAGCTTCTGAATTAATAGATGCTTTAACTCATTTACATACCTATGGTTATTTGAACTATACAACCAAATTAAATTTAGAAACAATAAATGAGACAGATACGAATTTTGTAGAAACCTTAATATTATTTCAACAAAAACATAATTTAACTGTGGATGGAACTATTAATTTGCAAACACAAAACTTAATGAAATCACGAAGATGCGGTGTCTCAGATAATTTAAATTATGTACTGGGAAATTATAAGTGGATGAATAAAACTATTAAATGGTATACATATAGAATATACAATAATAATATTATCAGTTTAATTCAAAAGGCATTTAACTTATGGGCAAAAGAAGCAAATATAGAATTTATTCAAAATAGCTGTAATCCAAATTTACTTTTATCGTTTGGTAGTACAAAACACTTTTTATCAAAATCATTTACATATTGTACTGATTATTTTGATGGTTATAAAGCTATTTTAGCACATGCATATTTACCACATGCTGATCAAAGACCTGTAGAAATCTATTTTGATTCTGATGAAAATTGGGATTATGATCTTAAAGAACCTTTATCCGAGGATCATACAAACTTTTTTGAAGTTGCTGTACATGAAATTGGACATGCTCTTGGTATACATCACTCATTTCATTCACAATCAATTATGTATCCGTATTATTTTTCAAAAATATATCAATATTCCGAACCTTATTTACACAATGATGACATAAATGCAATTCAAAACTTATATGGTATTCGACAAAAATCAACAACAACAACACCGAGAACAACACTGAAAACAAAACACCAAAAACAATAATAACAACACAGCAATATACGAAAAACGAACCTCCAAATATATGTGATATAAATAATAAATTAAAAACATTTATCATACTAAATGATAACTTATATATAATTCATAAAAAATGGATGTGGCAAAAAAATTTAATCAATGATAAAAATTTTAATTACAAAGCATCTCCTCTAACAAACTGGATTCCATTTTTAAACAGTTTCAGTGAAATATCTGCTGTGTATCAAAGACCGAATGGTAATATTATTGTCATTGCAAATAAGAAAATATACAACATTAAATTTCCATCGTTTCAACTAGAAAACATTATTGTAAATTTACAACATATTAACAATATTACAAGCATTGTAAATACATATAAAGGACGTACATATATATTTTATAATGAAGCTTATTGTTCAGAAATTGATGAATGCACATTATCTGTTAAAGAAAATTCATATGTTTACAAAAAGTTTCCTGAAATACCAACAAATATTGATAGTGCATTTCGTTATATAGATGGTTTTATTTATTTCTTTAAAAATGGTACGTATTATGCATATAATGAATTTACAAATAAACTTGTTAAAGCAGGTATATTTGATGTATCTTTATTTAATATTGAGTGTTCTAATGTAAGTGTATTTAAACAATTGAAACAATTATTGTTGAAAATATCACATTATTATAATATGTAATACTTATGTAATTTACTTATATGAAAATAAACAATAAAAATTTAAACTCTGTATTATTTTTCCTTTCCATTTTCTGTTTATGTAAACCTAATATTTTTGCAGTACGTTTAGCTGATAATAAAATTATTATCAAAACAGTGAAAACAAATTTTAATAAGTGGTTTTTATCAGAACCGCAAATGATATGATATTAAATTATTATTAAAACAGTGAAACAAAATTTTAATTAGCGGTTTTTAACAGAACCGCAAAATGATATGATATTATATATATATATATATATATATATATATATATATATATATATATATATATATATATATAGTGAAAAACTTACATTGAATATCATAGTTGTATGTAGCAACAGTTCAGTACCACAGTCAAATACAACTTCTCCAAACAAAAAACTGTAAGTACACTTATACAATATTATTTTATTTTTTAACTGATTGCTTTATTTTGTTTTAAGCAATATGGATATTCTACAATTAAATTATTATAATACTAAATTTATTTCTAAAAAATTTGAAATATACATCAAATAATTAAAATATTATATAATATTAATATTATAGCTAATATTAATTTGGTATCAGATATTTATAAAGAAAACTATATAGTGTACAAAATGAATATTGAAGTGAATGAGGAATTGAACATTCGACTAAGTTTTAAAATAGTGAATACTGCATTTGCTTTTAAAAAATTATTTATATTTAATCTTTTAAGCAAAAAGATATAATATTAACAAATCAGCTATCTATTATAATAAATTAGGCTTATGTTTCCAAATTAATTACGCATATGATCGAATAGGTAATGATGCAAGTCAAGTAAATATGGAAAGATATATACCAATTTCACAACATATACCTCAAAATTTAATCCAAATTCTTTAAAACATTTATGTTTAGAGTATATATGCGAAAATAATATTAGTTTTTATTAGTTTTAATGTGTCTCATTTGTAAATAATTTTCTATAACTCAATTACTTTAGTTCAAATACATTTAGAATATTTATACAAAAACAAAAATCAATTTCTACATATTGTTTAATAGTTTCAACATGGATCCGAATGTAACCAAAATGTTACAAATCATGCAACTAAAAATTAATGCGATATATGATGCGCCTTATCCCCCAATATATCCCAATATCAATATCAATGATTTGGGGTTGAATGAACAAAGAGCAGAATATTCCTGGTAAGTAATTTAAGTAATTATTTTTATTTTTTACACTCATGTTTTTGTTTTTAATTTATTACAGTACTGATGATAAAGAAGAAGAAGAAGAAGAAGAAATATAATATGTTTACTGATAAAAAAGACGCTCCAATACATTGCTGTCATTCTGTAACACTGTAACTATGGTAATGACCTGCCCTATGTTTACTAATAAAAAAAACTCCCGGTATTACAGTTTTAGATAAATCTAAAATTGAGAATCCTATATAAATAGGTTTACACAACTGAATTAATTTCTTTTTCATTTCAATTATAATTATATCTTCATCTAATATGGTACAACTATGAAAATTTGGTTGGGAAATATATTTTCTAGCTCCATATCTTCCACCCCAGTGTGTAACTATTCTAACTTCTTTATAGTTACGAACATTTTCCATAGTTTTTCCAAAAACAGCGTTGTTCATTAATTTGTAAAAAAATTTTTAAACTAATTATTCGATTTACTTCTTAAATCTGTGTTCATGTCAATATATTGTTTTAACCACGGTTTTTTATTAAATTGTAGAACTTTGTGAATATTTGTAACTTTCATACCAAGTTGTATACATTGTTGTAAATTTTGATAATGTATTATATAATTTTTTTTATTATATAAATTTGCAATTAATTTCGTTGTTTTTGAATACGATGTCGGTGGTATAAAATGTTCAGGACATAAGGGTAAGTCTTTATGGTAATCATGTAATTTTTCAGGATATTCCATATCAACCTCATAGATATATCCTACACTAGATGTTTGACTAAAATTCATTATATTAATACCGTTAATAGCTAATTTATCTACCTATTCAAAATTTGAAAACGGTAAATACATTCTCATGGCAACACCATACAAATTATTTACATCGAAATACATTAAATGTGATTCAGGTATATTTGGATCATATAGATCACCCATATATTTATTATTTGCTTTTCCATATCTATTAGAACACTGAGATAATCCACCGCGAATACCTTTTTCAATAAACATTATTTTATCGATGTCTGTTAATAACTCAAGCTCAATTTCAGTACTCTTTAACATTGCATCGAATGCTAATCCGGGGGCTGTAAAATAATGTAATGCAAATTATATATCTCCACATACTGTATTTCACCATATTTCATCACACTCTTTATATGTTTCATCAGCATCCTTGGTAATTTTCCATGCGATAAGTAAAGAGATAAATACGCTTGCATCTAGAGAGACGGGGTCAGTCAATCTGCTTCCGTACGCTTGTATATCAAATTGTAATACTATCTATCAATATAATATAATAAAACTGTATCAACGAGAAATAAAGTGTTTTAAAAACCTAATTAAATATCTCCGATACATAATTGGCGCAGTCTTGGTAGGATTGATAGATAACAGTGCCGACACAATAAATACAATATTGTGGTGAATTTTTAAATTCTTTACCGCATACCTACACACCTACAAAAGAAGATAAACGGCTTCTACCTGTAGCCCATCAGGGTCTAACCACGACCCATCTTTAAAAGAAGATCACGTCTCCTGTTGCTGTTTCACCTGGTTCACGTCTCCTGGTGCTGTCTCACCTGGTTCACGTCTCCGGAAAACGAAGACTTGCTGTACCTGAGAAATCATCTTTAAAGAAGACTTGCTGTACCCGAGAAATCACCTTTAAAGCAGACTTGCTGTTCTTCACAACGACGATATCAAGCCAAGCAGTACTACCCTAGGAATGCTCCTAAAACTGTGGACAACTTTCCTAGTATTCATATTTACTTTGTAAGTTACATTTTTAAAATATAAACATGTACTTATAATAATTATTACACAAAGGGGTAGCTCTAGACACGATCTAGTAATAAAGCTATCGTGGTACCGGCACAGTACCGAACACACAGAATATTTTAAAATTTATGTACGATAGTGACAGTACACTAAGTACTATAAGTGAAAATTCTGATACAGAATTAGACCCAGTGTCAAATTTCAATTTAAATTTTAAACTTAAACCAAGTAACTTAACAGTCAGAAAAATGGCTCTTACAACAATTGGAGAAATTGACCAATTTCTCAAAACAATTCCAAATTATGATGGTAACATTAAAGTTTTACCAAGTTTCATAAAACAAACAGACATAATTTTAAATTTACTAAATACGTTTGCATTAACAAACAATCAAAGATTATTCATTTTTAGTATGATAAAACTAAAATTAAATGATCAAGCAATGGAAATAATAAGTAACAATGAATTTGCCGATTGGGAAGAATTAAAAACATTTTTACAAGAAAATTTCATGGACAAAAGTACTCCAGAAACGTTAATAATAGAGATTATGGAAATTAAATTTCAGAAAAATGCTGAAATCACATTGAAGAAAATTATGGAAAAATTTTCACTCTATAAATCAAAAATATTATTAATGAATTATACTCAATTACAAAAAAATGCAATTACAACCGAAAATCAGAAATTCATTGTAAAACGATTTATTTCACTACTACCAACTTCAATTAGAGGTTCATTTATTGTCAAAGATCCTACAACTTTGGAACAGTGTGAAAAACTACTCAAAAATGAATTTAGTTTTATTAATAATCCACATCTTCCAAATTTATCTAAACCACAAGAGAATTTTAACCAAAGAATAAATATTCCACCTAAAAAATTCCCTGGACAAATGTTCCCTCAAAAACCATTTAATCCTCAACAAGGAGCCACTTACAAACAATTCGCTCCAAAACAAAATGTTAGAAATGCCACAGAAAATAAAAGACAATACAACACACCTATGTCACAAACAACTAGATTAACACAACCAATGTCAACACAATCAATAAGACAAAATTATCTTTGTAATGAATCAAACACAGAGACTGAAAATTATATTGACGAAAACGACGAACACTTATTAGAAAATCAAAATACCGAGAATGATTTTTTAGAATTAGAACAGACGACGGACGAGGAAAACTACGTAATGTCTTCTATCACAAAAAATCTACCTACTTTAAAAATTGGACCATACGTAATACTTTTTGACACCGGTTCCTCAATTAACTTTATTCATCCAAATTTAATTAAACAATATAAAATAAAAACATACAAAGAAAATTTAACATTTAAAACTGTCAATAGTAAATCAACATGTGATACTTACGCGATAATAAAAATTCAAAGTCAACCAGTAAAATGCTATGTCTACAATTTTCATAAAAATTATAATATACTTCTAGGTATAGAAGCTTTCAAAATATTAAATATTCAATTAAACTTCCAAAATAATGAAGTACAAGTAGGAAAAAATATTTATAAATTACAAGAATTAGAAAAAATAAAAATTGAAGTAAATAACATCCAAATTAAAGATAATCATTTGAACGAGTTTGAAAAAGGAAAAGATAACGTAATCACAGACCTTTTATCAAAACAAAAACCTAAGTATAATTTAATTGAAAAGATTGGAAATGTATTAGAACAAAACCCTTTTGGTCATTGTATATCACAAGACTGTCAAATGTCTAAAGGATTAGCTAAAGTAGTCAATGAAAAATATCAAAGTAAAAATTACTGTAAAACACAAAATAACAAAAGTTTAATTATTCAAAATTCAGATGAAAAACTCATATTCCATTTAATTACAAAAATAAACCATTATGATACTCCTTCATACAAAAATTTAGACAAACCTCTAAAAGAATTAAGAGATTACATGATAAAAAATGATTTAGAAATTATTAATATTCCAAAATTAGGTTGTGGAGACAACTTAGAATGGGAAAAAGTAAAAGCAAAATTAAATAAGATATTTGAAGACACTAATATAAATATAAACGTTTATTCATTGCCGTGTGTAAACAAACACGAAATCACTAATGATAGCGAACGAAATAATGTTGATGAGGACGAAGATCAACAAACAATTCATAGCTCTGATGAAAACCCAGTCGCAGGCATAAAATACTCAGACGACAGAATAAACATTGCAGATAATCAAATCATATTTTATAAAGTACCCAATGACACAAACATTAAAATTGAAAAATACTTTAATAACAAAAAACAAAGATTTATTTGCAAATTTAACGAAAACACTTTTGAACAAGACGTTACTGAATTTATAAAAACCTATTTGATACCAAAAATCAGATATTTAGCACTCTTTCAAAAATCTCTAGATAAAGAAGTTTCAAAGATCTTACAAAATAAATTTCAAGCAAATTCTATAAATATTATTGCCTGTACAAAATTAGTAGAAAACATAGAAAACGAAGAAGAACAATTAGAAATAATTTATGATTTTCATACGGGTATAACAAATCATAGAGGAATTCTAGCCACTATCAGAGAGTTAAAAGAAAAATATTATTGGCCTCGAATGAACAAGGACATTCAAGATTACATTAATAACTGCGAAATATGCAGATGCAACAAGTATGAAAGAAAACTGATAAAGACCACCGACAATCTTACACCCACACCAAAGACTCCGTTCGAAATCATAAACATAGACTTATTATCATTAGATAAAGAACCGTACTTAACTATTTTCGACCAATTCTCTAAACACGGACAAATATTAAAAGTAGAAGATAAAAGCGCAAAGACCGTAGTAAAGAAATTACAAACTTATTTTGAAACTTATAAAATTCCAAAAGAAATAATAATGGACAACGGAACGGAATACAATAATAATTTAATTAAAGATTTATTAACTAGAAACAAAATAAAAATTCATATCATATGCGTAAATAATCCTAAAAGTAATGCTGTAGAAAGATTTCATTCTACAATAATTGAACAAATCAGAATATTACATTCAAAACAATATATTAAAGACAAGTCTATATCAGAAAAAGTCCAAATGGCTATACTAGCCTATAATAACACAAAACATAGCACAACACAATTAAGCCCAAACGAAATACTTTTCGGCATCTCAAATGAAAATATTTTCAATAAAGAAGAAACAGATAACATAATAGATAACCACATGACAAAACAAACCGAAATTAGACAACAAATATCGGACAAAATTGAGAAAGAAAAAATTAAAAGATATATCGAAAATGACAACCCATTAGAAATTAAAAATGAAGTTTACGTAAAACAAAACCCGCGAATCATTCACAAAATTAAAAAACCCTTATTTAGGAAATATTCAGTAAAGAACTATAATCCTTTATTAGGAAAAATTCAAATATTAGATAAGAAAAATAGAGACAAAAACATTAGAATCAATCAATTAAAAATTAAATAATTAAACAAATTCAAAATAGTCTCACATTTTGTTCATTACACAAATTAGACACTAGTGTAATTAATTATGAGAATCTGAAGCAAATAACACAAGACACACATATTTGGAATCTAAATAAACTAACCAATCACACTGTATCATGAAGGACAAATACACTTTATCCTTACTATTCCCACATTTTCCCAAGAAAAATTATAAATTATACCAATTCATACCGTTACTAATGATTCAAAATCAAAGATTCCTGATTGTAAATGAACTTCAGAAATTATACTATTTACAGAGAAATATTATTATATTAATCAATGTACTTATATTAATAATAAATATTTATGTATCACACATTTTTAGAAAATAAGTGAATGTCTAAATAATATTGTAATAAATCAAAGGAATGATGATTGTAAGTACCATAATATAGAAAAGAAAATACTGTTGAATTAATAAAGATTGCCAAGTAAATAATTTCATATTTACACAGAAATAAATAAAGAAATAGAATTTAAAAATTTCGGAAAAAAGATTTAATTACTTTAAAATTAAATAACACAAAATCAATCATCACTCTTATATTATATTATACTTAATTGTAATTATAATAATAAGTTATTATATTATAAAAAGGTTTATAATACCTAAAATAAGGAAATGTAGAGAAAAACAATGTACTTTGAATAGAGAAAGAACTTTAGAGTAAAATATGGCGAAAACAAAAAGGGGAGGAATTATATATCTCCACATACTGTATTTCACCATATTTCATCACATCCTTTATATGTTTCATCAGCATCCTTGGTAATTTTCCATGCGATAAGTAAAGAGATAAATACGCTTGCATCTAGAGAGACGGGGTCAGTCAATCGGCTTCCGTACGCTTGTATATCAAATTGTAATATTATCTATCAATATAATATAATAAAACTGTATCAACGAGAAATAAAGTGTTTTAAAAACCTAATTAAATATCTCCGATACATAATTTGCATCTAATTTATAAGTTTCCATACAACTATCTCTAAAATTTTGAAATACATCACTTAAAAGTGTAATATTAGTTTTTAAATATAAGTCTGCATAATCTCCAATTGTTTTTATACCAAAAGTATTCCAAACTTCTTTTGCAAAATTATAATTTTCCTCAGTAATATTTTCCCCTTTCAATGAACTATAAAAATCTTCCATTTTTGGTAATTTTTGTTCCTCAAGTTTTTCCCATGAATCTATATAATCATACGGAAATATACCTTTTTTTGTTAATAAATGAAATTTTGATTCAGAATCACATAATGATTTTGTTATTGATTTCTCAGATTCCGTTAAATAAGAAGATAATTTATCAAAACTACTCGCCATAAAACGATATGAATCAATAAATCTTAATTTTATTTTTGTTTTTTTAACAAATTTTGTAAACGAAATATATCTTTCTTTATTAATAGGTAACAAACTTGTTATGCCCGGAATTTGTTTAACTATGTATTTTATTATGAAATGTGTGTCATATGAACTTAAATTATGAAATACAACGGGAATTGTATTAGAATTTCGATATTTTAAATTACATAATTGATGAGCCGCACCTCTATATTTACCAGTCAAATGACAATGGTCACGTACTTTAATATCATGTAATGTAATTTTTTTACGACATATATGACATGTTGTTGTATTAGAAAATTGTTCTTGTTCAACAGTTGTTAAACTCATAGGTTTTTTATCTCTCATTATATTATTTACTTCATTTAATTGATTCGAAAACCATTCAATACAATTTTTACCCCTGTAAATTTGAAATCTTGAAAGTTTATTGTCATAAGAACATTTCATATAATATGCAATGCTAAAAGGTACATGTTTTTGAATTATTTCTGTATTCAAATTACGTTTATCATCTACTTTCTCTAAAATTGATTCTATATCTGCATAAATAACAAACGGAACTTTTTCTTGGTGAAGGAAATTTTGAAATTTCAGTGTGCTATTTGATTCTGTTGGTAAAACTATTCGTGACTGATTTTTACAATTCATTATATGGTTTTTAAGAGACTTTTCACTTTTGAAACTATTTAAACACCTATCACATAACCAATGTTTACAATTATATTTTGATATCTGAGAATGTAATAATCTACTTATATTTTTAATCCACATAAAATGATAATTTACCTGTGATCTTGTCTGCTCCACAATATTTATATTATCAACGTTATGATCAACGGATTCTTCCTCTTCTTCTTTTTCTTCTTCATTACTTGAGTACATCATTAAGAGATGTATAGATTTTTCAAAATTCTTCTCTGATAATTTTACCGGAACAACTTCATATTTTTTATTAAAAATTTCCAATGTATAAACGTTAATATTTAATCTATTCATATCTTCAAATTTAGGTATATCTTTAAGTTTCATTGGAAACGTCAGTCCTGTATAGTTGAGTACATCGGAAAAATGTGGATATGACCAAATTCTATCAGAATGTTTATCCACCGGAAATAAAGCAGATACAATAGCCCACAAAAAACAATACTCGTCGTCGTTTTTAACATTTATAATAGCTTTTTTATCTTTTATCTGTTTCGGTAAATCTATGTATTTAGATATAGTAATGGGACTATAGTTATTCATATTTACTTTTAAATGAAGTATTTCATTCAATGCCCATCCTGAATCTCTTTCCTGAAATTCTTCAAGCTCTTGCAAAATCTTATCTACTACATTCTCCATATACCATTCATCAATGTTCATTGAATTATCAATTACTTTATTTGCAGTAGAGAAAGTTTTTATTTCCGTAGCACCAGTATGTGGTAAAATAAAATCAGCACTAAATATAACATTTACTTTGAAAATAGATGATACCAATGCCGATTTTATTTTATTCTTAAATATTTGTTTCGCCTAATTAAAAAATATTTTTGGATCTTTAATACCTGGTTTATTAATAATAGCACCAGTTTTAATTCTATTTTTAAATACGGAATTTACATCTTGCCATAATAAAGTATTTTTCTTTTTATTAACACTAACACCCGCACCATATTTTCTTTTATTACTTTTCAAATTTTTCAACTTCTCACGATATGCTTTAAGTATTGTTAAATTGGCTTCTAGTTTCAGCAAATTTTCATCTTTAAACGTTACATGTTTATATTGTCGTATACGTTTATATAACAACAAAATAATTTTATTTACATGTTTAAGCCACTTTTCTGCTTGATCGTCAGTTTTTATTAAATCAAATGCATTTCTGAAATTTTCAATTACTTTATCACTTAAATCAGATACAGTTTTCTTTACCAAAGCAGCAGCACTCATTTCGAATAACATTAAATAAAAATAATAATTCAGTTCTTATATATGTATTCTTATCACTACAAAAATTTCCAAACTTCTTCTTATTTTTCTTCTCATTAGATAACCTTGAAGTTAGCGACAAGTGAGCAACGTCATCAGCGAGTTTCTAGGTCACCTGGGTATATACAGGGTGTCCATGACCTTGAAATGAAAGTCAAGATGACCTTGAAGTTAGCGACAAGTGGGCAACGTCATCAGCGAGTTTCTAGGTCACCTGGGTATATACAGGGTGTCCATGACCTTGAAATGGTCCAGTACACGCCTAGTATACCTACTAGTACATATTGCACTCTTAGTAAATAGAAACGGATATTGTCCTTGAACTCCTAGTTAATAATAATAATAATTTTATTTTGTTTAAGGTATAAAGACAATACAAAGATTGCATCCAGAGGCGGATGGGCTACTGGGGATACTAGCAACTGGCACGGGTAAATATTTTTTGTGGCCCAATTATTTGGGGAAGGGGAGGGCAGGGCTTTGGATCAGTGTGGTTGTAGTCCTATTAAAATAGTACCGCGTGGCTGCTGCGTAGTGAAAAAGAAAAAAAGAGCCGCAGGCGAAATTTTTGTGAGTTTAAGGTCAGAGGCTGTTTCTTTAAAAGTTAAGTTTTTTCATGCGTGGGAAATAACATTATAATTTTACCCTCTTTGACGTTTAAAAATAAAAAATAATAATAATAAAATGTTTCATTTAGATAAATGCTGGGGAGGTTTAAGGTTTAGAAATTAAACAATTGCTAGACAGTTGATATTTTAAACAAATAAAAATTCCTATTATAAGCTGTAACGAATTAAACTTCCCGCTTTCAAGTAAACGACCTGGCCGGCAGAGGAATGCTCGAGGGACTTCCGGAACACGCGGTAGAGTAGTTGAGTTGGTGGTGGAAAATGTAATGACGTAAAGTCGCATACTGAATTGTAATTAGATCGCATATAAGTGTAATTTGTTGTGTTAAACGTTATTAAAACTTGACATTTGTGTAAATTGTTCTTTTTGTTTATTCTGGTCTTATCCTAGTCTGAGTTACTAGCCGGACTCAAAATTAATCGTCACACTGACGCCCATATTGCGGGGCCAGATAAACAAAGGACACGTGCAAGTTTTGTATTTTGGTGAATAACGAAGGATTTGTATTTGATTGTGTGTGCTAATCCCACACAAATAAATCAACTGTGTGCTAAAATACAACAATACAAGATGTCTAACCACAATTCCGATGACGAATTCCAGTAGTTAAAGCTCGATCAGTGACATCGGAGCAAATTTCTCAAAAAGTTCTGAGCCTAAAAACACAAATGATGGAATTGCAACAAAACTCGAGATCATCTACGCCGACTAACGTAAGTGATACCTGCCACTAAATGTTCATCACGTTTTAGAGAACCAGAAGACGATGTCAATGCATTCATTGATGCAATCAATACGTATTAAGATTATGTAGGCGTAACCGACGAAAACGCAATTCGTGGTTTGCCCATGCTGTTAAGTGAACATGCTGCTACGTGGTGGCTAGACATAAAAGCAACTGTCAAATCTGGACCTATCGATTCAAGAAAATAGCCATGGTACTTAAAAACGCGCCAGCAACATTTCAAAGACTCATTGATCAGTTTCATGCTGGTCTTGGTGATGCAGTGAGTGTCTTCGTTTATTTGGACGATATTCTTATCGTATCCCAAACGTTTGAAAAACACATATATGACTTGGATACAGTGTTTACGCGACTAAAACATTTCAAGTTAAAAACACGCCGTAACAAATGAGTTTTCGCACGAAGTGAAGTGAAATTCCTCGAACACGTATTGACACGCGACAGTATAAGTGTTGATACGGACAAAGTGTGTGCTATACGGGACATGTCACGTCCCCAGAAATTGAAACATTTACAAACATTTTTGCAAACTTGTAGTTGGTATCGTAAAGTGTTTAACTTTTCTAAAGTTGCAGAACCACTCTTTAGGTTTAGACTAACCAGGAAGAATGTACAGTGGACCTGGAACGAAAACGAACAAGCTGCCTACGACACGCTGAAGAAGCTCCTGACAACAGCGCCAAGCAGATCCAACCAGTCCGTACATGCTGCGGACCGATGCCAGCGACTTCGCATTCGGCGCAGTTCTCCTTCAGAGGGAGGGGGATGACGAGAGGCCCGTGGAGTATGTTAGCAGATTATTGTTACCAGCAGAGAGGAACTACACGACTACGTAGCGGGAGGCTCTAGCCGTGGTATTTGTAGTCGACAAATTCCGAGGGTACATCGAAGGTGCAACTGTCCGAATTGGCACAGACCATCAACCCTTGCGTTGGTACTATCCCTGAAGTCACCAACAGGACGATGAAAATGAAAATGAACTTATTGAAGTGTTTGATGACATGAATTCAAAATTTATTATTGTTTAAATAATTGTTAACTGACAGTTAAATATGCAATATTAGTAATAAGACTGTTAAACTTAAAGAGACTGATTTTATGTTCCTGTTCCTATGATATGAGCTACTTATATTATAATTTTTTTTTCTTCAAAAATAAAATATAATTTTATTTTTATAATATTTTTATGTTTGTTTAAAATATGTTATATTTATTTATTAAAGATATTATACACCATTAAATTTGTTTTATTTAATTTTTGTATGCAATTAACAAATGTAGACTTAAAAAAAAACTTTTGGCTACTATTGGCTATAAATGGTACGCCTATTGCCGAACACTGGTTCAAAAAATCTGGCAAGCCTGATTTAACATAGTTTTAAACTACTGTAAGAAGCTGCTACTCATGAATTCCACTTTATACCCAAAGATATGCTACATTAGACAACAACACACGTAACAACCCTAAACTAAACTGGGTAACACAAGTCAAGAATATGTTTGAAAAAATTGATAGCCTGGACATCTGGAACCAACAAAGCTTCATCATACTAGATTCTTGTCAACAAGACTTACTAACCAAAACTGCTCACATATTATACGAAGAAGACCAATCCAGAATATATAATTATTCGTCATACAGCTACATCTACAAAAACCTCTGAAACTGACCTATCTTATCTCTCAGAAGAAGTCAATTTCAATATTATAAAGATTATCAGCCAAATTCGAGTGTCACCAACAAGAAACATAGCCCAATTATATGTCAAAGGATCAGTTTTTAAATTTGATCATGATAATATTTGCACAATATGTCACTGTTTATAGTCTGACAAACTCTATCACTTCTTCGTGACGTGCCCATTTTACACAGCGCCCAGATAAGTATTCCTCCATAAACACCTACATGTGCCAGACGAAATGAGCTTCCACAAGCAGCTATTCGCTCTTCAAACCTCTAACCAAGGTCAAGATGTACGATATCTACAGGTTCACGATATCAGCAGTACAATTACGAGCATTTGCTTTGAACGCTTAATTTATTTATTTATGTTTTAATTATTTCCAATTATATATTATAATTTATTTATCTCTGTTATATTCACAATACATATATATATATTTATTGTCATCTCTCCAAAAATTTTAATTTTGTAAATAATTATATACTCACACCTTTTTTTTCTTGTATAGGCCCAGCATTTTACAATAAACTTATTATTATTATTAATTATAATTTATCAATAAAACACTGACATTGACATTTAAAATTGGTTATATATTTATTCTACAATCGATATATAAAGTTGATATTTACATCGTCGCTATGGTCTTTAAATGACAAACTTTTAAGCATTGAGCACGACTTGATTTGGTTCCAGGCACGGTATAAGAAGAATAGGTAGTTCCACTTCACTGAATTTCGCGGTCAGAATGAATACACTTTAGTTCCGCGTAATTCTAGATGGCACTACTGGAAGTGGACCCTTGGTTGTCAGTCATTTGTTAGTGCTTATGTCAGTTTTTGTTGTATTTCAAAATACATTTAAATTTGAGGTAAGTGCAAATCTTACTCATTATTTGTTTTTTTAACAATAAAAGTGTAGCCGTGCGAGACCTTCAGACAATAAAAAGAAGTTTAAAAGAAATTAAAACTTTAATACACGAGTATGGAGATTTATTTCACACAGGATGTTCATTCAAGCTAAAAGAAAATACAATGCACCAGACAAGAGACTACCACCATCATCTGCAGTAGGTAAAAACATGATAACGCAAGAAACTATTGAAGGAACCCTGGTTAGAATGCCAGATAAAATGGTAGTTAATACAGATAAAGTTTTAATGAGAATTTATCGTAACTTATGTGCACACGCCGAATTTTATCCGCCATGCCTCAAAGTTGTAATAAAAACTTTATGAGAATTTATGGGATTCTATGTGCCGTAATATTTCTATTGTCATTCTATACGCAATGTGGTAATATATTCTATTGGGTTTTAATCTGGATCAATTCGGAACATATTTTATCTGCAATAATTGTAAATTTACGATAAAATTCTTAACGGATTTTATATGCTTCTATGATAAATGTAACCTATTCGGTTCTATACGCAGAATGGCAATTAATTTTCTATAAGAATTAATACGCATGCCACTTTGCTCATAGGATCAAATAGAATGTGTGTCACATAGAAACGGATAAAATCCAATTAAAAGTTAATAGCGAAATTACTATAAAACCGTATAGAAATAACAAAATGTGTAATGCGTAAAAATTCTCATAGAAAATAGTATCCCCACTTTGCTCATAGGATCAAATAGAATGTGTGTCACATAGAAACGGATAAAATCCAATTAAAAGTTCATAGCGAAATTACTATAAAACCGTATACAAATCACAAAGTGTGTAATGCGTATAAATTCTCATAGAAAATAGTATCCCACTTTGCTCGTATGATCGAATAGAATGCGTATCACATAGAAACGGATAAAATTCAATTAAAAGTTAATAACGAAATTACTATTTTCGAAGTGCTACTTCTCCGCTATTCTTACCAGTAGCTTCTAACTTATACCTTCTACCGATATTCGTATAGAAACAGATAGACTGTAACCAGCAATGAATGGTAAAATACATATTAAATACCATAGATTCCTATAAAATCCGTTCGACCTGTGTACCATTATATCTCATACGAACGGATAGACTTACATTCGTAAATGCGGATAAAAACCAATAATATATATGGATTTACAGTAGTTTATATTAAAACACACGTTCCAATACACATATTGACTACCATAGAATCCTATAAAATCCGTTCTACCTGTGTACCATTATATCCCATACGAACGGATAGACTTACATTCGTATATGCGGATAAAAACCAATAAAATATATATCTGGATTTCTAGCAGTTTGTGGTAAAACACACGTTCCAATACACATATTGACTACCATAGAATCGTATAAAAAAGAATTATGTGTTTATATGTGGCATTCTAACCAGGGAAAGGAAAATGTTATATCAGTAATTTATATGAATCAAATCGACGTACTACCAGTCAACACAGAAGAAATCAAGAAAGCAACAATGAAAGATCCTGAACTTAAGTATAAAATTTAAATTGACAGGAACGTATCATCCAGCGACCAACGGATAAAAAAAGCAGCAGCCAATGAACCAGGAGATATGAATATCAAATTAAGTCGAATTTTGATGCAACTGAGAAAAGAACCAAACTGTACAATCGCAAACAAGCAGAAATGTTGAAATTTGGAATGAGAACTTGTATAGATCTAATAAAACGAAACCGAATCGACAAGATTAGAAGCATAGCTGATTAAAACATAAAGAATCAAATTCAAATTTTCCAACCATGCGAAAGATTTATGGTAAAAAATTGTGTAGGCGAAAAGAAATGGATGTTTGGAAAGATTCTAAAGAAGAGGAATGGAATACTACATTCCATGGTTGATGTAGGAGGAAAGGTTATGCAGAAACATGTAAACCAGTTGAAGAAAACCGATATTGCCAGCGAAGAAAGAACCAGGTACGTAGACACTTCTAATCATATCTCAGTTAATGTTAAATTACTTAAATTAATTAATCATCGATAATTACAATTCTACCAAATTAAGGAAAGAAGCAGACTTCGAGAATTCGTCATCCGAAATGAAGATCCAGAACCAGTATACAGCCAGCAACCTCAATATTGAATAAGCAAGATAGTGGTACGGCACTTCCACCAAAGCGATCCACCAAAACCAGAAAACCAGCCGATAGACTGACGCTGTGATATATTTAAAATTTCTTATGAGATTACAGTTTTATATATGGACTATTCTAATAAATAAAATACATAATATCATATCAATTTTACTAGTTTCATATAGATCCAGAATCTAAACTATGCGAACTGTCACTGTCATAATAATTAAAATTGTATGTAGGCGATGGTATTGACATTTGGCAGAACAATCGCACAGGGTCCAGTACATGCAGCGCCCCACGGTATAACCATAGAAATGGAGAACTAAAGTGTACCTAGCCTGACCGCGTTTACAGTACGCGAGACATAGCGAGTGGAACTACCTATTCTTCTTATACCGTGGTTCCAGGTTAGGAGTTTAACGAGACCATTTCGTCCGCTGTTGGAGTGTGTTGACATATTCCTGGTGCCACTTCTTCCAGAAGTCTTGATGGATCCGCTGCAGCAGCTGCCAACGAGTGAGGTTGTGACCTGGTTCCTGCAGTTAATCTCGATCTGGCAGACATACAGCTGGTTCTAACAACAGATAATGGTTAGGCGTTAACGTGTGTAAGTCATTTGGATCAGATGACAGTGGGCATAAGGGCTAGAGTAACGTGCAGAATTCTTCAAAGGTGAGTACTTGAGCGCCGATGACTCTAGAGAGATGAAATTTTACGGATTTGATTCCAGCCTCCCAAAGTCCGCCGAAATGCGGAGCGGATGGTGGATTCAGGTACCACTGGATGCCGTCAGAAGCGAGTTGTTTGGCGAGATACTGGTTGTAATTGGTGGAAGTGACAAATTTCTGCAACTCTGTAAAATAGTTTGTAGTGCCTACAAAATTAGTACCTGAGTCGCTGTAAACATGAGAACAACGTCCACGTCTGGCAAGAAAGCGGCGAAATGCGATAATAAATGCTTCAGTGTATAAATCTGAAGCGAGTTCTAGATGCAGGGCTTTAGTGGAGAAGCAGACAAAGAGACAAAGATATGCCTTGGTTGCCTTGTAGCCTCGTTTCTTGATTGGAGTCAGGTAGAAAGGACCGCCGTAGTCGACTCCTACGACGTCGAACGGTTTCAATTGGATAACTCGGTTGTCAGACAGGTCAGCCATTGGAGTATTAGGTCCGGTAGGTCGACAGCGAAAGCATTTTGCGCATTTGGAAGAATAACTTCGAATAACTCGACGGGCAGCAACAATCCAGAATTGACGGCTTAATAATGCGTGCAGAGTTCGTGGCGATGGATGCAGGTATTTTTTGTGAAAATAATCGATCACGAGATCGGTGAATCGATGTCTGGATGGTAAGAGAAGCGGATGTTTTTGAGAATAATTGAGATTAGAGTTTCGTAGCCTTCCTCCAACACATAGAAGCCCATCAGCGTCAATAAAAGGAGTCAATTGTTGTATCGGTTTAGGGCATAACTTTCGTTGAGCTATTTGATCGATCTCCTTGGAGAAGCCTTCACTTTGCGCGAGTTTTGTCCAACGCATGAGTGCGTCATTGAGCTCTGAAACAGTTATAATTGAGGTATGTGTGACTTCTTCACGAGTTAAACGTTTATAAAATCTTAAACATAGAACAGTAGTTCTCAGCAACTGGTCGAGTTGAGAATATCTGAGAAGCAGGTTGTCATGCTGATCATTTCCGGCGACCAATGTCAATCTTTCTTTTTCCAATGCTGTTGGAGGAGGCACAGCATGAGTATGTGGTTGATGTAACGGCCATGAGTCAACAGAATTATGTAGCCATGATGGGCCTATCCACCATAGAGGTTGAGATAGAAATTCTGTGGTTGAGATGCCTCTGGAAGCAGTCAGCTGGATTCTCGTGTGAGCGTACATGAAGCAATTGGAAGGAATATACTGTTGGATTTCAGCAACTCTATTGCTCACAAATGTTTTCCATCGATATGGTGGAGAACGAATCCATGATAGAGCGATCGTGGAATCAGACTAGGCGTATATGCAAGAAAAGTTCAGATTAGTGGTTTTTACTAGGTTTGAGATCAAACGCGATAATAATACAGCCGCGCATAACTCTAGGCGAGGAAGAGAAACGCGTTTAGTGGGAGTTACTTTAGTTTTTGCAGAGATGAGGAAGATTTTTGTGGCTTTAGAGTCGTAGTACTCTGCAAGGATGTATTCAACAGGAACGTAACCTGCGTCTGATGCATCACAGAAACCAATTAGTGTGAGAGAGGCATTGGAGACATCAATATAGCGAGGAATGTTGATGGCAGATAAATCAGGAAGTTGATTTTTAAAGATGTTCCATTTCGAGCTTATGTCTGCGGGTATATCGGAATCCCAATCAACGCCATGAATCCACAGCTCCTGCAAAATTCGTTTAGCAACAATGATGATTGGCGATAACTATCCTACTGGATCGAAAATCCTAGCGATATCGGATAAAATGGTGCGTTACCTAACCATGTATGCACAATACATGGTTAGGTAAATTAATTTGATAAGTGAAATAATCAACAGAAGGAATCCAGATTAAACCCAATATTTGTATAGATTGAGAACTGTCCTTTTCGTAAGAGAACGAAAATTCGCGGTGTTCTTCAGGAATGCTGTTTAATATTTCAAGATGATTACTGGTCCATTTGCGCAATTCTAGACCGGCTGTTTGAAGCATGTTTATTAATTCGCTTTGAAGCTGAAAAGCTTCTGGTAAAGAATTAGCTCACGTAATAACATCATCAACGTATGTGTCTGATTTTAAGATTTTTGAAGCGTTGGGGAAAGTGATTTGTTCATCTTCAGCTAATTGGAGTAAGGTGCGGATTGCCAAAAAAGGAACACTAGTTGTGCCATATGTCACAACGTAGGTTTGTGGAGGTTTGTTTAAGTCAAAGCTCCAGACAATTTTTTGAAACATTCGATGATTTTCAGATATTAGGATTTGACGATACATCTGTCGGATATCTGCTGTGATGATGATATTGTGAAACCGGGAACGAATAATGATGGAAGTTAGATTACTTTGGAGAGCAGGTCCGGTCAGAAGATTCTCATTCAAAGAAGTGTTAATGGAAGTTTTCTTAGAGCCGTTGAAGACTACACGAAGCTTTGTTGTCGAGTTTGTTTCTCGTAGAACTCCGTGGTGTGGAAGGTAAAATCCTTCATGTGCATTATCAAGTTCTGGCTTGAGTAGTGACATGGTTTTGATCGAAATAATCTTTCATGAAATTATCGTATTCATGTTCTAATTTTGGGTTAGAACGTAGACGACGTTGCAAAGATGAGTAGCAACGAAGTGCATTAGAGTGCCAGAAATAGAATTTTGAACAGTGAGTAGCGTATTGACGTGCCATAAAGACGCACTGGCGACTGGTCCGGAAACAATCCATCCAATAGTAGTTTCAAGTGCAATAGGACCGTTAAGATTATTACTTTTATGACCAGTGAGAATATTAAAGTAAAGATCTGCACCGATTAATAATTCTATGGGTGCAGGCGTGATAAAGTCAGGATTAGCTAACTGTAGATGACTGAATTGATTAAGAATGTCAGTAGAAAGTTGCGCTTTTGGCATATTTCTAATAATGTGAGATACTATGATTGTTGAAATTGTGTAAATCAGTGACTCTTGATACGTAGAGCGCAGTTGAAGTGTCGTGGTGCCTCGGACTAGATTTGATGCAGTTGTATTTCCAAATCCTGATACAGTGATGTTTGCAGGAAAACTTGACAATTTTAAGCGATTTGCGCATTCAGAAGTGATGTATGATGATTCACTTCCGCTGTCGAGCAGTACTCGGACAGGCTGCCAGGAACCTGAAGAATCAGTTACCAGAACAACTGCAGTTCCTAATAAAACCAAAGGAGTTTAACGACTCTGTGACAATAAAGTGGTTTGATTAGTTGCATTATCTATTGAAAGAGCAGTAGTATTTGCAATGTTCTCGTAGTCAGCTGAATCAGTAGGTGTGATTTTATTAATTGTGCTCGATTTTGACAAATTAGATTGACCAAGATGTAGCATGGTATGATGTCGTTTATTGCATGTTCTGCAATTTATTTTAGATAGACATTGATTCGTGTTATGAATCGGGGAGAAACAATTTAGGCAAAAATTATTTGAGCGGACAACATTTAAACGAGCTGATGGCTCTTGTGAAATTCAGTGCATTTAAATAATGAATGTTGATTAGCGCAAGCAGCACATTTGGGAGTGCTGGTTGGAGACACAAATGCAGACGTTCTGACGGGTTTTTGATTTAGCGGCTGGCTGATGAGCGATTTTGATTGACACTTTGCCATTGTTGTGATTGTATAAATTTGTCTAAGAACGTTAGAAGTTCAACAAGATTAGGTAATTTATTTTTTATCTAGAGTGCGTTCAAACGGATTGCGGGTTTCTGTGTCTAGTTTTGTCACTAAAATGAATGCAATAAGAGAACTCCAAGCGTCGACAGGTTCTTAATTTACCTTTAAGGCTTCCGTGAGTTCATTAATTGAAGCAACAAATTTAGTAGCAGCTTTGTAAGTCATAGGTGTAGGTTTTGGTAAATCTATTAGAGTTTGAAGGTGATATGACGATATCAGTCTTTTGTGATCGTACCGATTCTCGAACAATTAAGAGCAATTAAATAATTATCATCAGTGAGAGACAAGTTTTTGACTAGTGACAGAGGTTCTCCTTTCAAGATTGATCTCAATAGTGAAATTTTTGAACAGACTGTAAGGTGTCATTGTCATGAATGGAACTATTAAACAAATCGTAGAATGAATTCCAGTTTGCGATTTCACCAGCGAAACAAGGTAGATCTAGTTTAGGAAGTCTAGCGAAAGACTGTGAGTGTGATGAGATTTGTGAATTGTAAGCAGTATTTAATATATCTGAGTGAGCTGAGATTGTGTGATTTGTCGCAATTCTGAATGGCGGTTTTTTAAATATAGTCATTATTCAGCAAACAGCAGAAGAAAAATCATCGTATTCTATAATAAGATCTTCTTGTTTTGCAGCATTGCCTTTATGAATCATGATTTGAGCATGATTATTTTCAAATTTACGCACTCGTTCTGGTAGTAGCTCGTATTGAGTGCGAGTTTCAGCAATTTTCGTAGGGTCGGTTCCGGATTGTTCTATTGACCTTTCTAGAGTTTCAATAAATCGTATCCAAAAGTTGCGTTTAATGGTAGACATGAGTAATTCCGTCATGATTACTATTTAGGATATGCAGGAAATGACAATAAAGAAAATACCGTGTAGTAAACAACGAGAATATGTTTCTGCAGGAGTAGGCAAAAAAGGACTTGATTGAGTGTTCTGACAACGTGATAGTTGAGAACATGTTAAAGCAAAACTGCCGGCCAATACCAAATTAAAGAGAATAATTGTGAAATATTGGTGGAGACTGCTTAGGGTACTACAGGAAATATTAAAAAATGGCGTGACACACGCCAGTGGAAAATAATTGAACAACAACTGAATTTTCACGCGACCTGTCACATCCGACGCTCGAAGGACCATATGTTCGAGTTAGAGGATAACCAAATAAGTTAGTTGCGTGTTCTGACAACAAGATAGTTGAGAACGTGCTGACAACACAGGAAAGTGATGCGATTAAACAAAAGTTCGACCGAGAGGTCGTTTTGCGAGTAATAAAAAAATTGCGAAAAATTATAAAAATAAAATAACAGATTGAAAATAGAAATAAAGCTTACGTGCAAAGCAGGAAGGGTCAGGTGCAGACGCTCTTCATTTCCAGGAGCCGATCTGGAAGGCTTCACACAATAATGGTAGCTCTTTGCTGGCGGAGAGATAGGAAAATAGGGTGCAGGCCCACAAATAAAGCTATACGGATGTACAAAGCTAAACGTTGTTCCGACTCTAAGCAACAAAGAGTAAAATAGCGACAGATAAAAGTGCAACAATGTGACAACAATGTAACTAGATCGAATGTGAAATAAACTATTAAACTGATAAAAGTATGAACAAATAAAGTTAATTGTAGGTAAACAGTAAAATAAATCAAATAAACTATGAAATTATCAAAATCAACAATGAACTGTGTAATAATGCGACAGTGCAATATTAGACAAAATTAATAGCCCATAAACTATTAAACTGGAAAGGGTGTAGGAAACAAGATAATTTCGCAAACACACAAAACTTATATGATTTAATAAACAAGTCAAACTTGAAATCTAATATAAAAGCAACCCAAAGCATTTAACAAATAAAATACAGCAAAGTATACGAAATAAATATACAGATAAACTATTACCAAATTTAATGCAATACTAAAGAATAAGCAAATATACAACAAAGCAAGAATCAAACTAGCAATTAACAAACTTAAACAGACATCATCGTGAAAATATTAAATTCGTATTCTAGAAACCCTGAAACGTGCTTATCCACCAAAAACTCATACTCGAAAATTTTGACCCATTACAATACCTCTCTTATAGAATATGAGGCGAGAGGTAAAAAGACTAGATAAGACTAGATTTAAATTCAGATAAAACTTTATAGCGTGTGTACTAGTTAAGAGTTCAAAAGCTAGTGAAAAAATCTGTTGTGGCCAGCACATGACCTCCCGCCTTGACACTGTAATATGTGAATTTGGATTTTGTTAGGCTACTTTTTGTAATTTTTGTTATGGAAATCAAATTAGCTCTTTGTAGATAAAATTTTTATTTTTATTACCTTATATCCAGATATAATAATAATAATGAATCGATGATACTTCTTGACTGAATAAGTTTAATGGAAGGATAAAAACTTAATGGAATTCTGTCAGTTTTTAATTTATTATATTTCGACTAATATAGGTTCTAAGATTCAAACCCAGTTAATAATATATTTATACCGTGAGTTTATTTTAACGTGAAACATGGGATTTTTCATATCCATGGTTACGAATTTG